>JXCR01069909.1:8819-21642 GCA_002079205.1 Phalaenopsis hybrid cultivar
GTTTAGTCTAGATGATTGAATCCCTATTATAAGTGATATATTTAGTCTTCGGGATAAATGTATTGCTTGTGGTACTGTATTAAATCATCTAAACTATTTAAAAATGTGAGATTCGTTTGGTCTCACTTATTTTAAAAATTAAAATGTTACTCCTTTCAAAAAGTTGTATTTATATTTAAATTATTTTCAAAATCACAAAATCATCACCTTTTCAAACTACGAAAATTAAGCTGAACGATAAAACGGCCGACAACGGTCGGGGTCAATAGAAAAGAGGAAACAACCACCAAGGCTTTTCAGTCAAGGCAGCTCAAAGAACAACAGAGGCTCACGGCCAAGGCAACCCAAGACACAAGAAGCTCACGGTTAAGGCAAGCCAAACTAGCTATATAAGGATCTTTGATATACATAAGAGAGTGCAAAATATAATCATAATTTCAATCCACCTACAATCATGCAAGTAGTTCAAGCCCAACAAGAAGGACTAAATCACACCAAACAACCTCCAATAGGTCTCACGGGTAAGAACTACAAGAGGAGCAAATCTCAATGGTGAGCTCGCGGGTAGGACCAAAGGGGGAGGCTAACTCAACCACATCACAAACCCACGGCTAGAAACCAAACAAATATCAAAACTACAACCTTATAAACTTCCAAACCAATCCATCAAAACCAGCTAACAGTTCTCGAATAAGGACAACACAGCATGCCAAAACAGGCTCTCGGGTAGGAGCTAAGACCAACAAAAATCAAAACCCAAGGCACTTCTTGGGTAGGGGCAGGACAAGGTAAAACCGAGCTCCCAAACCTAGGCCACAACTAAGACTAGAAAACATCTCTATGCCCTCAAGACATCAAAATATAGGACTACCATATGTTTCAAACAAGAATAGCAATGGAACTCCTCCAAATCAAAATGAATTCCTCTACAATATGTATGTTTAAGCCAAAAACACTCACAAGATGCCAAAACCGAGCCCCTAACAGGGGTTAAAGCAAATAAAGCCAAACCCTCCCACAGTTATGGAGCAGGGGTAGGAATAAACAAAAAAAAACGGGCTCTCGGGTAGGAGCTAAGGCAAGCAAATCGAGCCCCCAAATAAAGCCAAAAGCAAACCCCTCAAAGCCCATAAGTGAAGCTTAAACAGTTAGGATAATGTTTCAACCAAAACCAAAAGCCAAGCCTCAACAGAACCAACATCCCATGTCCTTCCAAGGTGAAAACCGCCCCGATGGAGGCTAGAAATCAAAATTTTATAAGCTACAAGTGCAATTTATGGCAATGAATCCAAACCCAACCATCCTTAAGCAAACCGAAGACCAACAGGGGCTAAAAATCAAGCCGCAACTAAGGCTAAAAAATCAGGCCACAATGAAAGCTAGAAAAATACGTTCATGCCTTTAAAATGTCAAAACATAAGGCCACCACATGCTTCAAATAAGAACAACTATAGAACTTTTTTCAAATCAATATAAGCTTCTTCCTAGCATGCATTTTGAGCAGAAAGAATCCGTGACATGTCAAAATCAAGCCCTTCTCATGCATGAAAGGCCAAATAACCCTTCCAATATCTCATGCTAGATAAGAATGAATGAAAAGCTTCATAATACATATCCCAACATGCTTGAAAGAGGAGCCAACATTATCTCAAAGCTACATTTTAATATTTCCAATTTGCTTTCAATAGAAATATGTCACAGTAAACAGAAATATGCCATAGTTTCATCACCTTAAGCAAGTAGAGAAAAGAGAAGAACTGATAACACGCTATACTTCCATCATTTTAAGCAAGTAATCAAGTCTAATTCCTAAGACATGCTCATATTTCCATCTCTAGATGCTTGAGTAACATGCATTTAAAAAAAAAGTGCAATACTTGGCTAGCGTGCTATATCGTCCACTGTACCAAGCTCCAGGGGCTCGACAGAGAGAAAACCGAAAAGAGACAAGGCACAGGGGGGGAGAAGGTACCTCCTTGAAGCAAAAAGAAAGTAACACAAAAACTTTTAAAAGCACTTCACAACTCTGACTCCTCTTCCAACAGTAAGAGTAAGCCAACCCAAACACAAAAAGATAAAGAAATAAGTGAGAAAGAAAAATGACAGAGTTTGCCNTTTTCATTTGAGATATAAGTCCATAACTATTATGTGTTACGTGGTTAAATTTTTTTTTAGACTTGCTATTTAATTTCTCAAAAATGAATTTTCTTTTTTATATGTAGAATGGAGTTTATCTTTGATTTGGTAACTTCACTTTGAAAGTAGCCAAGTGATCTTATCATATTAAAATATGTGCTCGACAATGCACCATCATTTATTGCAAACTCAACTATAACACTATTACTAATTGTATTACATTTTTGTATCCTATTATATACAAACCATAAATCCTCTCGTAGCAAATCTTCCTGGAAGCGTTATGTTTTTTCAAGTTACCAGCAATAATTTATTTATCTACCTTAGATATTTATTATAATATTCTATCAGTCTCTTTTTATTTAATTGCTTATACTGTCTTCTAATTCAGTATGAGAAGCATAAGCATTGGCAACTACCAGTTTTATTCACCATTTTCCAATATGTTTTAGCTGCAGAACTATGCCTTAGCTAAAGCTGATTGTGAGTATGATGCACTTTTTTCTTATGCATGACACAAATTTAAGAAGAAAACTAATTTGTGATTGGATGGATGCACTAGAAACGATTGTTTCTCAGCTAGCTAGAATGATAAACATATAAATCATTTGGGAAATTTACATTTGTAGCATACAATTCTTATGTATTTACATATCTCACACCTAAATTTTCATATTTACATACACTGGCTTTTGTTTGATTATTAGGTTGAATACACCAACAAATTTACTATCAGAAAGTTTGCAAAAAGGAGCTGTTGAATACTCTTGGGAGGTAAGTTTTTTTTTTTGGTCAGTTCAACGTTGTTTTATGCTTAAGTTGGTTGATGGTTAATTTTGTTTTTGTGAGTCCTGTCAATATGTCATTATTCTTCAAACTTTGGATGAGATAGCACTTTGTCACAACTTCCAGTATTTTTAATTAAATTGCATTATTAATTAATTTATTTATGCTATGATTATAATGATAATTTGTTTTAATAAACTATTGAAAATCTAACGTGAAGTCTGGAACTTTGTTATCATTTTGTAGACAAGAAAATCATAATGTCTAGTCATGATTCACTCTAAAAACTTAATCATCTCTTAGTTCGAAAAGCCAAAAAAAAATTAAAGTCTCTTTTTGTAAGAGTCGTGATTTGCAGTGCTGGGTAAAGTTGTTGATATTCATCTCAAGATTAGAGATCATCTCCAAAAGTGTGTTTTTTGTTGGAGACATGGAGTAGGTGCTTGCATGGAGTTAGAATTTTCGCTGTNGTTAATTAATTTATTTATGCTATGATTATAATGATGATTTGTTTTAATAAACTATTGAAAATCTTACGTAAAGTCTGGAACTTTGTTATCATTTTGTAGACAAGAAAATCATAATCTCTAGTCATGATTCACTCTAAAAACTTAATCATCTCTTAGTTCGAAAAGCCAAAACAAATTTAACGTCTCTTTCTGTATGAGTCGTGATTTGCAGTGCTGGGTCAAATTGTTGATATTCATCTCAAGATTATCATCTCCAAAAGTGTGTTTTTTGTTGGAGACATGGAGTAGGTGCTTGCATGGAGTTAGAATTTTCGCTGTGCTTTTTTTATGCATATCAAAATGATGATTTGATACATTTAAAAAAAACTGCAAATTAAATGTGCTGATAAAAATGTTAGATCATAAAAAAAAAGTTTTTTTTTTGCTGCCAAAGTTTTGATCAACAAAAGAGTACCTAAACCGGAAGTACTGTCATTAATTTGTTATTGATTAAGCAGGTAATAAACTTTTTGATACTGTCAAAGGGGGTTTACTAAATTTAGCAAGAATAGGGGAAATAACCGGGCAGAACAGTGAATAACATGAATAACAATATAATGGATAAACACCACTCGGGCACCAATCTAGGATACAATTGCAGGGCAAGGTTTGGATGGACTGAAACCTCCCAAGAGAAAATAAACACAAGTCTAAAAACCTCCCTTCCCAGCCCACACAAAATAACCTCTATTTATAATCGTTGTATTCTTCTAATTACAAGTATGTCATCCTAAAATATAAAGACACAAATAACAAACTAAAATACATAAATTAAAATATGTAACCTAAAATAAAATTCTAGCTCTCGCGTTATTCTCCTAGGATTGACAAGATTCCCTAATATTGAGCAATCTCAGAATTTAATTAGTAGTGAGCATCCAACTCTGAGACATATAAAGTGATGGAGTCACTCTAATCTCCCCTGGTAGGTCAAGTCCGGTGATTCAAGCATATGCTGACATTGTCTTTATTGAAATTGGATCAAGTAATTTCCAGCTCCATTTATGAAGCATCTCAATCCACTTGACATCAATTGCTTGAGAACTTTGACTAGTAGGCACAGTTCTTATTGTAAGATATTCAACTTGTCTTATATCAAGGTCAGAATACAGTAACTGAGCTTTCAAGCTTGGTTGTTGTCGAAATAATGATGCCTGATCCATATGATCATTTGTATTAGTTGATTGGATGGCTGAGAGAAGCAAAATCAGCATATCGTCTAGTTTGATTACTCTACAAATCCCTTCCAACATGGGAATCTTTACCATTAACTCTTCAGTCAACTGCATATTAAAATATTTTTTCACTCTAAAAAATTGGTCTTTTTTGAGCATATACACGATTAGAGGTTGAAAAATAGTCATCATCATACAAGGGCATCAACATGGTTCCAACATCGTATTTCAAACCCATCAAAACTTGAGGTTCTTGATAAAATGGATTTTCACCTCCTTAAGAATTTCATTTTCTTAATTTGTCCGGTTTTCTTGGTGGAATGGGTTCTCTTTTTCCCCACCTATCAAATATTTTTCGGATTCACCAGGATCCCGTTGTTTAAGAACCACCAATCTTTCTTGTAAACAATGAATTTCTTGTTGTAGGTCTTCTAACACTAACTCTTGGGACGGACATATGTTATTTCTTCTTGGCTGCATCCTGATTTTCTTTTGCTTGCTGTTTTGATGGGAGGTTGTAGTGGAAAGGGAAGAAATGAAACTTTGGATGATCTGTGATTTGAGGCATCTTGCAAGAAGAATGTGGAAACATCGCAGGGTAGAACAAAAACTCAAAAAACTGGTATCAAATCTTTTGATATGGAATTCCTGCACACCTAACCACAAAACTCCGATTCTGGAATTCCTACACACAACTGCAAGGCTGCAAATAGATCTTGCAGCCACCTAAATCCATAAAACAAAGTCTGGACCGAGATCTAGAGGACAACAGTGATATGACTGAACTACTTTAAAACTGGATGAAGAAGCCTTGATTCAGCCAGCGGTTGATGATAGATTTGAGAGAGAGAAGAAAGAACCACAAACGAAAATAGAGACAAAAATTTGACCACAAATTTTGGGCAGCAAAAATCTGTGCTCTTATACCAAAATGATGCTGGCAAAGGAGGGTTACTGAATTCAACAAGAACAAGCTAAAGAATTGGAAAGATCAATGAATAACCTTAAGCACAAGATATGGCTAAATACCAACTGGGCGCTAATCCATGATATAACTGCAGAGTAAGGTTTAGATAGACCAAAACCTCCCAAGAGAAAACAAACACAAGCATAAAAGTCTCCCTTCACAACCCACACAAAACAATTCCTGTTTATAAAGGCTGGACTCTTCTAATTACAAGTATATCATTTTGGAACATAGAGACACAAATAACAAACTAAAATCTATAAACTAAAATAAAATTCAAACTCCCTCATCATTGTTGAGATGAATCTTGGGCCTAAATTTAAGCTCTATTTGGGATCACTTTCTGTTTTGTGTTTTTTGTTTTAAAAAAAAAATAAAAACAAACCCAAAAATAGTGTTTGTTTATTCAATTTTTTATTTTTTTTATTTTTGTTTTTAAAATATATAAGGCTTGTTTTCAAAACATCAAAAATACAAAAATTGGATTTTTTATGTTTTAAAAACATGTTTTTTGGAGCATTTCCCGTGCGAGGCNACTATCTTATTTGCATTTTCTTTTAATCTATTTTATTTGCGTACTCTTACTTTTTTGAAAAAAAAAGACAGTTTTAAGGGTAAATATAAAATTATATATTTACATACTCTTTTATGAAGATAAAAAAAATTAAATTAATACTTGGAGGTCCCTGTATATAGATGTAATATTTATGGCTGTAAATAAATACGCAAGTATGCTTATACAGATCACTTCCTGAATATTAATTCTNTTTGGAGGTCCCTGTATATAGATGTAATATTTATGGCTATAAATAAATACGCAAGTATGCTTATACAGATCACTTCCTGAATATTAATTCTATGTTCTTAAACTTTTTCAAAAGATGAGTTTCTTTCTTCTATAGGTTAAAAGTTAGACCTTACATTTGTCTTGACAAAGGTCCATAGTTCTGCTCTAAACCTGGCCGGATATAGATTTGAGAGTTCCACGCTAAGGTCACAAAGTTTTCATCAAATTGGGTTGTGTGTTTATTTTTTATTTTTTTTTATTCTGTATTTTTTTTTAATATATCAGTTTTGATCTTAATTTATTAGAACTAAATGAAAATATGATACTAAATAGGACGCANGGATTTAGATTTGAGAGTTCCACGCTAAGGTCACAAAGTTTTCATCAAATTGGGTTGTGTGTTTTTTTTTAAATTTTTTTTTATTCTGTATTTTTTTTAATATATCAGTTTTGATCTTAATTTATTAGAACTAAATGAAAATATGATACTAAATAGGACGCANTTGCCGCCGTCCACCTGCCGCTGCCCAACCGCTCGCCGCCGCCTCCCCATAGGTAATGCTTTGTACTGGGTGGAGCAAGAAAAACGTCGTATATGTCATGGACGACAGGACTTAATATTGGAGCGCACGTGAGCCCAACTGTTCTATAAAAAGTATAGTTTTTTTCTTAAAAAAAAGTAAAAATACCTTAACAAACAAATTTTTTTTTTATTTTTAAAAATATATAAATCATAATAGGACCAAATACATTTTCTAAAAATAGAAAACAAAATAAACTAAAAATAAAAACAAAAATAGAAAACAGAATAAATATGTTAACTTCATTGAACCAAGTTGAAGTTTGCATGATATCAAGCTCTAATTTTCTTAGTCTAAGTTGGAATAGGTTAGCCTCAAACACTTCATCATAGCATAAATTAGGGCACTACATCAAGTTTGAGGATTTTCATCATCTGTTCAACTTGGTTGCCCGCTCCATTTTGATCAAATAGCATTGAAAACTCCCTCTAAACTTTCTTTGGTTGGCTACTTAAAAGATGAACTAGATGAATGCATGCATAAAATAGAACCACTTCCTTTCTACACGCGCGCGCGCGCACACACATTTATATATATATAGATAGATAGATAGATAGTTTCTTTGCCATTATAAACTCGCTCGCCATATACTCTCTTATTAAAGCATTGAATGGATTGTTGAGTTTTTTCTTGTGAGCAAAGTGTGGAGAAGCTTGGTGGCTAATCTAACCTCTGGAATTTTGGAGAGTTTCAAATTTATCTTACTTGTTTATTCTTGTCTCTCCCTCCACCCTCTTGGCTTTGCAACTCCATATACTTTTGCTTCTACCTCCCTAACCCTCAACCTCCTTCATAGTTAACTACCCCTTATTCACACACCAAGTCGTATATCCCTTTCCTCTTTGGTTCACCTATTTTCATGAACCATTAATTCACTTACCATTCTTTGACTTATCTCCATACCTGTCTCCATACATCTTAAACCCTCACACAACCATCCATCCAATAATAATGAGTCCTTTCTCCCTAAAAATCCTCCCTCCACAAACAAGTATGTTATCTTTTCCTAGTATTTTGGAATGCAATATTACTGTATATTAGTTTTGTGACCTTTCAATCAACATTCTTTAGTTCATTGTTGCGTAATTGAAAAATCTTTCAAAAGCATTTGTATCCAACATATTTTTGTCCATAAATGCTATCATATATTTCAATTCTATCATTTTAATTTTCCCGTTGCTCTAAGCAGTTTTTCAATTTTTAGTGCTGGAAATCAAAATTTTTACATATATTTAGAATTTATACATATTTTGTACACTTTTATTACATAATTAATATCTACAAAGCTTTGCTGATTCATCTATATATGTCATGTTTCAGATGGATATTCAGCCCTGCCATGCCATTCCTTTCAGCATTCATAATATCCTTTTACATAGTTTGCAATATCATCCTCAGCATTGTTGCATAATTGAGATATTTTCGGTCTTTGTTAAGCTTAAGTTTATTAAAGATTCCTGAGAAGATTAATTGGGAAGATAAACTTCTAAAAGGCACGTCCGAGTGGAAAGAACAAATGGCTGTGGCCAAATTATTTGAAGAACGTCCTATCTGGCCTAGATGGTCGCTACATGAACGCTTGCTTGATGATGGTCTAGAAGTTACTGATTATTTGCTTAGAAGGTTATCCTTCAGTTCATTCTTTTCCTGTATTCTTGTTTCATGTTGTTTCACATTGAGAAAAGTGTCAAAATAGTCCCTAAACTCTTTTCAAGTGGTCATTTTATTAATCTTTTAATATGGGCTGAAATGGTCCCCACGGAGGACTATTTCAGCTCTAATTTAAAAGGTTTGGGAACTAATTTGACACTTTTAAGTGCATTGAGACTAAAATGGCCCCATATAATTTAGTTAGAGGACTATTTTGATACTTTAGTCATTTCAGATTAAANGTGAACAAGCTCAATTATGGCTCTCTCGCGAGCAATATCATTTAAAAATAATTTTTTTATACTCTACAAGCTTTATTTGATATAACTCGTTTATTTTTCTAAACAAGCTACTGGTGAATTAACTTGATTAAGACTCGATTATAATTCATTTATTTTGTCAATCGAGTTGCTCGTTNACATGGTCCTGAGCAAGAAATGCCCATTATGTCAATGTATGTATTTCCAAATATCTTGAGGTTTTAGGGCCTAAAACGTAACTTTAGTTATGTTCACTCAAAATTCTTTTGGTGATTATGTAGTTCTCCGCATAGAAACCGAGGAAGGGCACAAGCTCGAGGAAAATCTAAAATTATAATATGAAACCTTAAAGATAAAAGAGGAGGGTGACTGGCAAAAATTCTTCATCAGTTACTTCAAATATGATAAATTTTTAACTAATTAGCGAATAAATCAAGTATTTAACAAACTACTNATAGTCTCATTCATTCAAGGTGATCAGCATGGTCCTGGGCAAGAAATGCCCATTATGCCAATGTATGTGTTTCCAAATATCTTGAGGTTTTAGGGCCTAAAACGTAACTTTAGTTATGTTCACTCTAATTTCTTTTGGTGATTATGTAGTTCTCCGCATAGAAACAGAAGGGCACAAGCTCGAGGAAAATCTGAAATTATAATATGAAACCTTAATGATAAAAGAGGAGGGTGACTGGCAAAAATCCTTCATCAGTTACTTCAAATATGATAAATTTTTAACTAATTAGCGAATAAATCAAGTATTTAACAGATTACTTATTGCTCGGCTTAGTTAGATCTTGTTTATGATTGTTTGATTTGCTTAAGAACAAACTTGAACATTGTTGTTAATACTCAATTGCCAATGAAACAAAATTAAATATTTTGTTATTTGATTCATTTTCATGAACATTATCATTTATGGTTTTGAACAAGCTCAATTATGGCTCTCAAGAGAGCAATATCATTTAAAAATAATTTTTTTATACTCTACAAGCTTTATTTGATATAACTTGTTTATTTTTCTAATCAAGCTACTGGTGAATTAACTTGATTAAGACTCGATTATAATTCATTTATTTTGTCAATCGAGTTGCTCGTTAATAGTCTCGATAACTAAATATGAATCGAGCCCAAATATAATTTTTTAAATGAGCCTAAGCTCAAACACAATCTTAAAAGCTCAAATGGAGCTTGAGTTGAGCTTGAATAAGATGTTGATAAACAAGATAAGCTCAAACAAGAGCCTTCTTGGCTTGACTTTGTTGATTTGCATCCCTATTGTAAACAAATATATAGCCAAAGAGATAAAAAAAGCTCTACGTTTTGCCTTTGTCAGCAACATTCTTTACCATTGATTTTTTAACCAAATATGATTAAGATGTCCGTGGAATGAAGAAGTTGAGAAAGTTGTAACCAAAGCTCATGAAAGGTTGTGCAATGCACACCAGCCATGCCTTAATATGACTGTCTTAATCAAAAGAATGGCTATTATTGGCCATGAATGAAGAAGGAATGCATTGATCATATTGATAGGTAAAATGACTGTCAAATTTATGTTGGCATAATTCACCAGCTTCCAAATCTTCTACATCCAATGACGACATTCTGACAATTTAAATGCTGAGGCACATTTATAATTCGTACCATTGATCCATCATCTAGGAAACATCGTGTCTTCCTAGATAAACTAATTATTTTTCTAAGTGAGTTGAAGCTGTTTTATTCAAAGAAACTATCTCTCAACAAGCGGTAACTTATTTACCCACTACATTGTCTATCAATTTTATGTACCATACCATATTATCTCGAATAAAAATTTAACATTCCAAAAGATTAATATATATAGATTTGTAGATAGATATAAAATTGATTAGCGCTATTCATTAATTTTTAAACCAAGAGAAGAAGCTTTAGTAAATGCTTTCAATAAAACTTCTCGAACTATGCAAAACAATATTCTCAAAGAACAAAATAAAATGCCATATGACAATGCTTGAGGTAATTTGGGCATATCCAACTTTTTATACAATCTCAACTCAATCAAGTACTTAGCCTTGGTATTTGGAGCTCAAGTAGCATTGCCATCAATACAAATAGTTGTCCCATAAGAATTCACTAAATACCAAAATGTTCGCTTGTAAACATAAGAGCTTGACGCACCTGATGAAGTTAGACTTCAAGCTCACAAAATCTTAAAACTTTTCGGCAAATGCTTAGGTTTTTTATCGTACGGTGCATTCTTAGACTTTCTAAGAAAGAATTTACTGAAGTGTTGCAAAGGCCAATTATTTCCAATTGAAAATTGTTGGCAAATTTGGATCATGTGAAGATATTTTTNTACCAAAATGTTCACTTGTAAGACGCACCTGATGAAGTTAGACTTCAAGCTCACAAAATCTTAAAACTTTTCGGCAAATGTTTAGGTTTTTTATCGTACGGTGCATTCTTAGACTTTCTAAGAAAGAATTTATTGAAGTGTTGCAAAGGCCAATTATTTCCAATTGAAAATTGTTGGCAAATTTGGATCATGTGAAGATATTTTTTTATTGAGAAAGCATACTATAGAGGAGTCTTAAATTACCAACTTGGATGATTAAAACTCGATTCACCAATCAATAACCAATATTTGAAGAAATGCTATATGTATCATCCTCATAGAAATGACAATATCAGATTCAAGTGTTGTAAATAAAATTTCCTTGTCCGATGGATACATTTTCTTAAAATTTTGTTTTCAAATTTTATTGAAATACCTCTTGTAGATGCCCCTACAATATGGAGGTATCTAACATATTTATTAGGATTAGGATTATGCTTAATGTCGAGATCCCTAAATGGATATCCATATGGGAAAGAAAACACAATCTTCAAACATAACACATGTATCACTAAAAGTCAAAGTATTATTTATTTGGCTAACTAAGATCCTAAATGTCAAGTGAGAGGACTATCAAGTTAACAAAATTTATCCAATCAAGTTGGAATGTCTCAATTTTCTCAAGGCTCAAGTGTTGACCTCCATATCTACTCTGCACAATGAAGACAATGAATAATGGGCATGAGAACAAACTGCTTGGCGCTCATTAACATTAATGGTCACTAAAGCTACCCAAAACACCATCTAATTGTAAAATAGACCACTCCATTGCATTTTTAGCATTGAGATTAGCTCAGAAGAGATATATTATCAAAAGAGGTGGACATAATGACAATGACGAGACTTGAATGTGACGTCACGTGAATTGAGGCCAGGATGACCAACCGACAATAAAATTAGTCAAATGACATTCAATCCTATATTGGGCTTTGTCGATGCATTCAAAACATCAAAATTATATCGATTTATCTTTTGTGATTGAAAGGAACAAACATGACGAAAGCAATAGATTGCCGATGTGACACATGCAATTTGGATTCAACTTTCTCAATTGTCACCAAAATTTGCTGAAACGACCTCAGATCACCAAATGGACCGTGCGAGCGCGTCTAAAATATCAAATTTGCTGGAGGACACCCATATTATTGGGTTTTGTATATGAATTGCTAGCATGGATTTCGAGACAACATATGATTTAAAAAAATATTTCAAATGTATCTTCTTTAGAAAACTAAGTCGCCTATCCCATTTCATGCCCCCATACCTTTGCTACCTTACTTAACCAATAATAATAAAAAAAAGATAGAATAATAAGCTTTTTATTATTATCTAATATAACTATTGGATCCNGTCTTATTAAATTTTCCTTTAAGTCTTAGCGGTACCTTTCTATCACACAAAAGGTTCGAAGCATTCCTCCACTTCAACTAACCAACTTGAATTCTACTATTAACATCCCCATCTATATCACCATCGCTTTGGACAACAGACCCAAGATATCTAAATCGTTCACACCTTTTAATAATTTGATCACCCAAAGTCACACTTCTGTCACTAGAGCTATTACTACTAAAATTACATTCCATGTATTCAGTTTT
>JXCR01069909.1:38882-107349 GCA_002079205.1 Phalaenopsis hybrid cultivar
CATGTTATTCTTCAGCAAAGTTGTTAGTCACAAAATACCAGAAAATAGTGAAATTTTGAAGAAATATATTGATATATTTTCATTATTGTGTTCTTTGAGTTTGATGATAAAGCCTTCTTTTACTAGTAATAAATTTTTACTGTATTACAAAATGCGAAGGAATCTCTATGGCTTTTTGTTGAATTTTGGAAGATCATAAAGTTGTGTCAAGTCTTAAAATGGCTAGTCTTGGCGAGAAATGTGCGCGCCATGTTTGTATTGCAGTCATTAAGGATATGGATGGCTAGAATCCAAAGTAGCCTTGGTTGATACAAATTTCGCATATTGTTGGACTCCGACCATTCTTTTCCCATTCTTACTTGGTATGTTTAGAATGTAAGTTTATTCTCTTCGCCATGTCACTTGTATTGTGGTGAGATTAAATGTATTGAGACTAGCCAATTAAAGCCGAAATCTTAAGTAAGTTAGATATTATGTTTATATTGTATTTTTTTTTAAATAAAAGAAATTGATATAGGTGGTAATGTAATTGGTAGCATTAAAGTTGTATGCTCAATGGAGAGGAGCTCTTCATGATATTAGATATATCATGGCGNTTATGTTTAGAATGTAAGTTTATTCTCTTCGCCATGTCACTTGTATTGTGGTGAGATTGAATGTATTGAGACTAGCCAATTAAAGCCGAAGTCTTAAGTAAGTTAGATATTATGTTTATATTGTATTTTTTTTTAAATAAAAGAAACTGATATAGGTGGTGATGTAATTGGTAGCATTAAAGTTGTATGCTCAATGGAG
The DNA here is from genome assembly GCA_002079205.1 of Phalaenopsis hybrid cultivar. Lineage (NCBI taxonomy): Eukaryota > Viridiplantae > Streptophyta > Magnoliopsida > Asparagales > Orchidaceae > Phalaenopsis > Phalaenopsis hybrid cultivar. The sequence continues at coordinate 39,678 of JXCR01069909.1, forward strand.
AGGAGCTCTTCATGATATTAGATATATCATGGCGGCTACAGGGCAAATTTAGTAGATTGGAAATACGATTGACAAGTGCATATGGATAACTATTAGAATTGTAGCATTAATAATGCAAGGAGAGAATGCAGTAAGGAAATGATTTAGGACATTAGAACTTGGAAGAATGAAAACTAACAATATAATCAAATGGGAAACCTAACAAGTGATGCGCATGCAACCGCTCAAACAGTTGCAAAGTCATTTCCCTTTCTCACAATTGTTATATAGGCTCATAGTTCGTCTATATAGGCTCATAGTTTGTCGTGCTCCCACTAGCAGTGCTCATTGCTCGTAGACCTCCAAGCTCCAAGTTGCAGGCAACCTAGTCTTGGCCCTTATTCTCTACCTTGACTCTAAATCCTAATCTAAAAAATATGAAAATCTCGTTATAAACATATTAGGCATGTCAGATGTTCGTAGGGGAAAATATGTTTCTTAATTCTTGGTATATTATGATTTGAGCTATCAACCTCAGACACCTCAATCAAGGAAGACACAAGCTTCACTTAGACCATTAAGGCATATGCCTCGAGCAAAATTTTGGGTTCATCATGGTAAGGCGAGCCTAGAGGTGTATGCCTTGAATGTGTTTTAATTCATCCTTGAAGATGAGAAAAAATAACGCAAATTAGATACACTGATAGTTTTTAGAAGAGTCCAAGTGTGGAGAGCAAGAAATCATTTGCATTAAAAAATATTAACATGTTATGATCTCTAGAGGAAAAATCTTGAATTATATGCTTCTAGGTTTAATCTAATAAGAATATGATGGGGGTCAAGTTGCATTATCAATTGCAAATCCAACATGAATCTATGGATAATCTAAGATTGGGATGGCCCTAGGAAAAAATTTCAAACTAATCTGAAAGTAAATGGAAACTTTGACTTATGGGTCTAATAATTTTGGAGAAGAATGGGCAGGTCTACTCTGGAAGGCAGAGTATTACTTGTGTTGAGGTGGTTTTGAGCCTTATTGAAAATTAGAGGAGGAAGCAGGTTGGGAAACTACTCCCCATTAGCCTTAGCAAAAGAAAAACAAGTGCAATAGGGCACTAAACAAAAATAAAAAATATAAATGGCGGAGGAATGGGGGTAATTGAAATAGAAGACAAAGCATTGCGGAGATCCATTTGCGCTAAGGATTCACAGGATGTCAACTGGTATGGGTGAGCACTAACATGGTGAACACAAACACACACGAGCGTAAGTGTCGGAGAATGCGAGTAGCGAAAGCTACAAGGTATGTGAGTGTGAATGATGATGGTAGATAGTGCTGTGAGCGCAAGCAACAATGGAGAGCTTAGGATAAAAATATGAACATCTTGATGTATCTTGTTGGCTAAGGTTTCTATTGCAATTAAATAATTCTATAATGTGAATAGCATAAATTGCATTTGAAAGTCACAATTTCAGAGGCCATCAATTAAAACTAGACAGTTTTCTTTTAATTTAAGCTTGATATAAGAAATTCATACCAAAGCATGATTCTGTAATAATTTCAATTAAAGAAAGTTGACTTGTAAAATCAAAACCATTAGAATTTATATTCACAATAAGAAAACTAGATGTAACTATTTTAACCAAATTCAATCACATTCGTAAAAAACTATTGAATTATATAGATGAAAGAAGAATATAAGAAGATATCACCAATTACAACATGTCATGTTGGTCGAAATAGATGACTTCATCTGATAATTGTTAGTCACTTGTGCGCTAGATTTGAAGGAATCAACATCCAAACAATATGTATGGTTGAGAAAAACTAAATAAAATTTAATTATACGCCATTTTTTTTTCGTATTTATAAACATTAAAACTGCGGAAGTCTACAATCTTTGGAATTTCTCTTACAACAAAACTATACAAATATTTTGAACTTTAGTGTTGAAATCTTGTGAATGAATAACTATAAAATAGGTTCAGCAGTGCACAAAGCTGACGTAGCGGACAATGCAGAAAAGAAGGTGGTCACTACTTTTATCTTAAAATTATTCGACTCCACGAGCAAAGAGATAACAAACCGAATCCACGGGCAACAACTCAAATTGACCAGTAACGAGAGTAAAGTCTCAACAAAAAAATTCTTTGTTAATCTGGAAATAAAACTTGGTGGTTACGAGCAGAGGTGGGTATTATATAGACTGCAAAACTATAACTTTAGGATAGAAATAACTCAAATAAAATAGTTGCTACAATTGTCAAAAAATAGATAAGGAAATCCCAATTAAAACAAAAAATCAAGACTTGAAACTGGAGCAGTAGATGGCCAAATAAAGACTCCCAAATGGGATCATAGGAATCCAAATTAAATAAGGAAAGAAATAGTGGTTGGTAATGAGGCTCGTAATTGGAAATTCTCCCTTCGTGCTTGGAATTCTCGATAGGTTGTTCTACATTAGCCTCCTCTGCTTGAAAAGAACTTGACCTCGACTTTATTACTTGAGAAGATGATACATCAAGAGGATGATATTTAAACAAATCAATGACAATGAAAGTAGGAGAAATCACTATATCTTTCGGAAGATCCACAATATAAGCATTATCATTAATTTTTTGCAGGATATAAAAAGGTCCATATTCTTGTCTTGTAGCTTGCTGTACGTCCCCCTATTGAAATACTTGAGCTCTTCGCCTTTATAGGCAACTGCCTTGTACTTGGCATTGGATTGTTCTTAACATTTTCTACACCTCTTCTTGAATGTCCTTGATTCGATCTGTCATATTTTCTGCTGTGATACTCAACCTAGGGAGTTTTGGCAAAGGAACCAAATCTAAAGCATGGCGTGGAGGACAAAAATAAACAATTTGGAATTGGGTCCTCCCAAGAGCAAGATCCCACTGTATCTGTTTCCCTCTCGAAATACAGCGAATTGAATTCCCAGTAGTGTGTTTCACCAATTTGTCTGATCATCGGATTGAGAGTGACTCGTGCTATTGAAATTTAGGGATGCATCAATTTTCCTCTATTAAGTTCGCCAAAAATAACTCAAGAATTTTGTGTCTCTGTCTAAAGTAATTGCTTTGGGAACCGCATGTAAACTAACCACCTCTTTGAAAAGTAAATTTACCGTGTGCGTTGCATCTAAGTTTTTTCGCGAGCAATAAATTGAGTCATTTTGGAATAGCTATCTGCCACAACAAATATTCAATCAAATCTGTGTTGGGTTTGAGGAAGGTTCCGGATGAAATCCATAGAAAGATCTTCCCAAGTCGTCGTCAGAACGGGTGGGGCATATAAAGGCCCGTATTTTGAGAGTGACCTTTGGATTCCCAACAAACAGAACATCTTTTGACATGACTACCAATATCCCTCTTTTGTTGTGGCCAATAATACCTTTGCTGTAAGAGCCACAGTTTTATCGCGACCCAAATGTCCACTTAAACCTCTACCATGTAATTCGTGAATTATTTGCTCTCGTAGTGAACTCCTTGGAATGCACAATTGGTTGTCTGAAAACAAATAACCCTCTTGAATACACATTTCGCCAACGAAAGGTTCTGACTGACATTTTGCTCATATATTCTGTAAGTCTTCATCGGCTGCATACAACTTCTTGAGACATTCAAATCCAATTACTTTCGTCCACATTTTGACTAGAAACGACTCCTTCCTGCTTAGAGCATTAGCCTCCCGGTCTAATAGACCTGCTTTATGCTTCAAGGTGAAAGTGAAGCGTTGTATAAACGAAATCCACCGAGCATGCATCCGGTTGACACTATTCTTTTTGTTTATAAATCTCAGCGCTTGGTGGTCAATAAATGAGATGAACTTCCTCTGGACTATATAGTGTTCCCAAACTTTCAAGCACGAAAAACATCATATAATTCCAACTCATAAGTACACCACTTCTGGCAAGCTTCACCGAGGTTCTCGCTATAAGTAACCGGTTGACCATCTTGAGAGAGTGCAACGCCAACTGCAACAATAAAGATGTCATATTCTACTTGAAACAACTTTTCAAAATCTTGCAGTGCTAAAACTGGGGCCGTGGATAATTTCTCTTTGATCAACGCAAAGCTTTGTTCTGTTGCTGCTCTCCGATAGAATTTTCCTTTCTCATGCTTTTTGTAATTGGCGCGACTATCCTGCTGAAATCCCTAACGAACCACGTGTAAAACGTTGACGAACCATGAGAACTATGAATCTCTCCTATTCGTGGAGCTGGCCACTCCCGGATTGCACGAATCTTTTCTTCAACCTTGATCCCATCAACACCTATCACAAATCCCAAAAATAGCAAACTATTGGTCATAAAACTACACTTCTTTAAATTGTCATACATCTTATTTTTGCTGCAAAACTGTAAGAACTCTCAAATGTACCGCATGGTCAGATTGGTTCTGGATATATATTAATAATCCAGTGAATGGTTTTATGAACTGGTTCATGAGCTGCATGAAAGTATTAGGTGCATTGGTGAGACCAAACGACATCACTAATCATTCGTACAACCCTTTCTTGTTTGTAAGAGCTGTTTTTCATTCATTTCCCGATCTAATCCAAATCTGATGGTTCTTGCTCCACAAGTCAATTTTGGAAAAGACTTTGAATTCGGCCAGTATGTCTAGCATATCTTCTAATCGAGGAATGAGGAACATATGTTTAACGTTGATTTTTTTGATTGCGCTGCTGTCGATGCACATGCGCCAACTATCATCATTTTTTGAAACTAACAAGGCCGGTACCGCACAAGTACTCATGCTCTTCTGCACCAATCCCTTCTTAATCAACTCTTATGTTTGCTCTTGTAGAATCTAACACTCTTTGGGACTCATCCGGTAATGTGGTCGATTAGGCAAACTCACTCCTGGCATGAGATCGATCTGATGTTGGATGTTCAGCATGGGAGGCAACCCATCCGGTAGCTCTGACGGTATAATCTCTTGAAATTCNATAATTCTATAATGTGAATAGCATAAATTGCATTTGAAAGTCACAATTTCAGAGGCCATCAATTAAAACTAGACAGTTTTCTTTTAATTTAAGCTTGATATAAGAAATTCATACCAAAGCATGATTCTGTAATAATTTCAATTAAAGAAAGTTGACTTGTAAAATCAAAACCATTAGAATTTATATTCACAATAAGAAAACTAGATGTAACTATTTTAACCAAATTCAATCACATTCGTAAAAAACTATTGAATTATATAGATGAAAGAAGAATATAAGAAGATATCACCAATTACAACATGTCATGTTGGTCGAAATAGATGACTTCATCTGATAATTGTTAGTCACTTGTGCGCTAGATTTGAAGGAATCAACATCCAAACAATATGTATGGTTGAGAAAAACTAAATAAAATTTAATTATACGCCATTTTTTTTTCGTATTTATAAACATTAAAACTGCGGAAGTCTACAATCTTTGGAATTTCTCTTACAACAAAACTATACAAATATTTTGAACTTTAGTGTTGAAATCTTGTGAATGAATAACTATAAAATAGGTTCAGCAGTGCACAAAGCTGACGTAGCGGACAATGCAGAAAAGAAGGTGGTCACTACTTTTATCTTGAAATTATTCGACTCCACGAGCAAAGAGATAACAAACCGAATCCACGGGCAACAACTCAAATTGACCAGTAACGAGAGTAAAGTCTCAACAAAAAAATTCTTTGTTAATCTGGAAATAAAACTTGGTGGTTACGAGCAGAGGTGGGTATTATATAGACTGCAAAACTATAACTTTAGGATAGAAATAACTCAAATAAAATAGTTGCTACATTTGTCAAAAAATAGATAAGGAAATCCCAATTAAAACAAAAAATCAAGACTTGAAACTGGAGCAGTAGACGGCCAAATAAAGACTCCTAAATGGGATCATAGGAATCCAAATTAAATAAGGAAAGAAGTAGTGGTTGGTAATGAGGCTCGTAATTGGAAATTCTCCCTTCGTTCTTGGAATTCTCGATAGGTTGTTCTACATTAGCCTCCTCTGCTTGAAAAGAACTCGACCTCGACTTTATTACTTGAGAAGATGATACATCAAGAGGATGATATTTAAACAAATCAATGACAATGAAAGTAGGAGAAATCGCTATATCTTTCGGAAGATCCACAATATAAGCATTATCATTAATTTTTTGCAGGATATAAAAAGGTCCATATTCTTGTCTTGTAGCTTGCTGTACGTCCCCCTATTGAAATACTTGAGCTCTTCGCCTTTATAGGCAACTGCCTTGTACTTGGCATTGGATTGTTCTTAACATTTTCTACACCTCTTCTTGAATGTCCTTGATTCGATCTGTCATATTTTCTGCTGTGATACTCAACCTAGGGAGTTTTGGCAAAGGAACCAAATCTAAAGCATGGCGTGGAGGACAAAAATAAACAATTTGGAATTGGGTCCTCCCAAGAGCAAGATCCCACTGTATCTGTTTCCCTCTCGAAATACAGCGAATTGAATTCCCAGTAGTGTGTTTCACCAATTTGTCTGATCATCGGATTGAGAGTGACTCGTGCTATTGAAATTTAGGGATGCATCAATTTTCCTCTATTAAGTTCGCCAAAAATAACTCAAGAATTTTGTGTCTCTGTCTAAAGTAATTGCTTTGGGAACCGCATGTAAACTAACCACCTCTTTGAAAAGTAAATTTACCGTGTGCGTTGCATCTAAGTTTTTTCGCGAGCAATAAATTGAGTCATTTTGGAATAGCTATCTGCCACAACAAATATTCAATCAAATCTGTGTTGGGTTTGAGGAAGGTTCCGGATGAAATCCATAGAAAGATCTTCCCAAGTCGTCGTCAGAACGGGTGGGGCATATAAAGGCCCGTATTTTGAGAGTGACCTTTGGATTCCCAACAAACAGAACATCTTTTGACATGACTACCAATATCCCTCTTTTGTTGTGGCCAATAATACCTTTGCTGTAAGAGCCACAGTTTTATCGCGACCCAAATGTCCACTTAAACCTCTACCATGTAATTCGTGAATTATTTGCTCTCGTAGTGAACTCCTTGGAATGCACAATTGGTTGTCTGAAAACAAATAACCCTCTTGAATACACATTTCGCCAACGAAAGGTTCTGACTGACATTTTGCTCATATATTCTGTAAGTCTTCATCGGCTGCATACAACTTCTTGAGACATTCAAATCCAATTACTTTCGTCCACATTTTGACTAGAAACGACTCCTTCCTGCTTAGAGCATTAGCCTCCCGGTCTAATAGACCTGCTTTATGCTTCAAGGTGAAAGTGAAGCGTTGTATAAACGAAATCCACCGAGCATGCATCCGGTTGACACTATTCTTTTTGTTTATAAATCTCAGCGCTTGGTGGTCAATAAATGAGATAAACTTCCTCCGGACTATATAGTGTTCCCAAACTTTCAAGCACGAAAAACATCATACAATTCCAACTCATAAGTACACCACTTCTGGCAAGCTTCACCGAGTTTCTCGCTATAAGAAGTAACCGGTTGACCATCTTGAGAGAGTGCAACGCCAACTGCAACAATAAAGATGTCATATTCTACTTGAAACAACTTTTCAAAATCTCGCAGTGCTAAAACTGGGGTCGTGGATAATTTCTCTTTGATCAACGCAAAGCTTTGTTCTGTTGCTGCTCTCTGATAGAATTTTCCTTTCTCATGCTTTTTGTAATTGGCGCGACTATCCTGCTGAAATCCCTAACAAACCACGTGTAAAACGTTGACGAACCATGAGAACTATGAATCTCTCCTATTCGTGGAGCTGGACACTCCCGGATTGCACGAATCTTTTCTTCAACCTTGATCCCATCAACACCTATCACAAATCCCAAAAATAGCAAACTATTGGTCATAAAACTACACTTCTTTAAATTGTCATACATCTTATTTTTGCTGCAAAACTGTAAGAACTCTCAAATGTACCGCATGGTTAGATTGGTTCTGGATATATATTAATATTATCTGTAAGAACTCTCTTTGGGACTCATCCGGTAATGTGGTCGATTAGGCAAACTCACTCCTGGCATGAGATAGATCTGATGTTGGATGTTCAGCATGGGAGGCAACCCATCCGGTAGCTCTGACGGTATAATCTCTTGAAATTCCTCAAGCAAAGGTTTAAGACTGGTTGGAATTTCCATAAATTCCCTACCGACTTCTTCCTTAACTACCATAGCAAAAATCTCACCAATTTTTTTTGGTTTCCTTAGTGAACTTACCAACATCCACTAAAAATATCGCCTTGCCTTTTGACTTCAATAGATCAGCTGAAAATTCTTCCTTTATGGGTCCCAAGACGATCTTTAAGCTTCCCTTCAAGAAAACATATCGTTATCACGACCCCTGTGTGACATCCACATCCAACTGCATAACTGTCCCAAAATCATGTGGCAGGCATCGATCTCTACGTCATAAACAACCTCATTGGCATAACTCTTTCTAATTGAAAAATTAATGCAGTAGATTTCAATTACCGTCACTTCAGCTCCCTGTTTAATCCAACCAATTTTATACGATGAGGGGTGCTTCTCGGTTTGTAGGCCCAACTTTCTAAACATTGCTTACGATACTTTATTTTCGCTGCTGCCACTATGAATGATAACATCACAATTCTTTTTGCTAACTGTACATCTGGTTCAGAATTTGTTATGCCTCTGAGATGGTTCTTCCCGCCTCAGTGCTAACAGCATCCACCAGCGAGCATGACAATAACTCCCCTTTATCGCTGTCCGTTACCTTTTCCTCTTCATAAGTTTAGGCGGTTCTATCTTGTCCTCCTTTGTCTCAACTCGGACATCGTCTTCTGGTTCCACCCAGTTAACGATACCCCTTTTTGGACATTGGTTGGAGTAGTGCCCTGGTTGTCTGCATCTATAGCATTTATCAGACCTCAGACAAGCATAAGGGTTACGAGGTGCCACTTCCGATGGAACAGTGTTGGTTGGTTTTGTTGGGGCTCCATTGCTACTGGTCCCGCGATTGGTGTTAAACAAAGGTGGTTGAGCCATTAGGGACTTTCCTTTGTTTGTTGTCCAACAAATATGGACACTTGTTGCACATCTGTCTCCAGCAGGTTATTGCGCAACGATAGCCAGCGAAATTCCTCTAGGTACACCTCAACCGTTCTACTTCCTTGCCTACAATCTTGATGTTGTTGAAACAGAATCGGCTCATAGTCTGGTGGCAAATACTAGGATCATAACAGCCGCCTCATCTTAGTTCATGTGTGAACCATTCCTTTTCCTTGTCGCATCTGTGTAGTTTGCAATGGCTCCCACCAAGCAGAAACTCCACCCAATAGTCTTTACGCAACTTTTTTCACTTTACTTCAGGATTATCCATATAATTGAAAGACCTCTCAACTAATTCCTGCTAGTCTAGAATCCCTCGATTAGAAGTTGTCCGTTAAAACTGGGCAAGTCCATCTTCATACGAAAGGTCCTTCGGTCGTGCCCTCCTTGGTAACCCCTTCGATTATTCCGAAGTATGGTTGTAGTATCTTCTTCATCCTCGCTCATGATATCCTCATAGGCTAGTGGCCTACATGGAATCTTTGGATTGCGTCACTAAAAGTTTCAATCCATTCTCGGTAAGGTTGTAAGACCTATGGGACTGTCTCGTTGATTATTCCCCACCGCAAGCCTAGCAAGAGTGGCTTGGTCCTCCCACAAAATTTGTTGAGTGTTACACTAGAGAATTCTAATTTTAGCTCCTGTAACTATATCTTCCTAATGGCCACCTCCGTCAAGGGCTTTGCCTTCGTTTCGTCTGTTCGCCATCTGGACAGGATTAACCGGCTCTGATACCAACTGATGTAGCGGAGTGCGCGGAAAAGAAGATGGTCGCTGCCTTATTCTTGAAATTACTCGAATACACGAGCAAAGAGATAACAATTCAAATCCACGGGCAATACTAAGGCAACTCAAATCTACGAGTAACGAGAATTAATTTTCAACACAGAAATTCTTCATTAATCTTGAAATAAAATTGGATGGTTACAAAGAATGAAGGTGGCCATTATATAGGATGCAAAACTATAACTTCAGGAAATAAATAACATTAGGAAAGAAATGACTCAAATAAAATAATTGCTACAATTATCAGAAAGTAGATAAAGAAATCCAAATTAAAGGAAAAATCAAGGCTCGAAATTGGAGCAGCAGATGGCCAAGGAAGGACTACCAAATGGGATTGTAGGAATCCGAACTAAATAAGGAAAGAAATAGTGGCTGGCAACGAGACTTGTAATAGATAATTCTCCCTCCGTGTTAGGTGTTAGGAGTTCTCGACAGGCTGTTGTACATCAGAAGCTGGCTATGGAGACTAGTGGTTGAATAGACATGAGGGCAGTGGATAAGTATGAAAAATTGATAGTGAATAATTGCAGTAACTATCAGAATTAGTAGATCAAATGGACGATAATAATATATCTGCAACTATCAAAATTAACTGTAGGAAGTAAACAGTAGAAGCTAGAAGAAGTGATATTAGATAATAGCAAATATCATACCAATGAATAGATTGTTGAACCAAACTGGCATAGATTAATCTAAACTATGAGACTTAAAAACATCAGAAAACACATATATTCTTATAGGAATCATCATAGGCATGTTTATAGTTTAAAATTAAAATAAAGCCATGAAGTAGGAAGAACTAAAATAAATATTCATATCAACAAAAGCCCATTTGGTCGTCTTAATGCATAGGATTTATGCTTTTGATGAGCGTTGACCTTAGAATTTCTATCCAATTTTGTAAAAATTTCAGCTCTCACAACTTTAGCAGTTGATATTCATCCAGCAAATCAAAGCATACGCGTTGCACTTTGTGCATTGTAATTGATGAGTTATTGCATACAAGCCTATCATGTAAACACACAAAATATCTTTGGAATTCATCACCAGTAGTGGAAACCATTTCAACACGCTTTATAGCTAGAGGAACATGAAATGCCGACTTTTCTAATGGTGGGATGGATGTGAATTTATGAGTTGAGAAGAGAGGAGAATCTAATGCATTGCTAGCAAATTCATGAAATAAAATCAAATTATGTAACTTGAAGACTATATTTATATTAGAACTTTTGAAACTTTTAATTTATAAGCATTTACTAATGTGATATTTGATTTTAAATGACATCGTCTTTTAAGTTCGTACATATGATAATCTTATCTGGTTTAAATTTGCGTACCTTTTGTCCGCTCTGACATCAAAATTTTTAATTTCTAAAATATGCATAACATTTTCTATGGATATTTTAACGCAAGTCATGCATATGTTTTGCAAATAAATATACAATCTTGTTAGCCTCAAATTGTTTTTAAACTAACACAATATGAGGCTCATTTTGAGACCCGCCTCAACACTTTTTAGAAAAAATACAATGAGATTTATGTCTTATTGTCCCAGGCTGAGGCGTGCTTTCGAGTGGATGAGCAGCTTTACACTTAGAGACAAAATGCAAAACGAATATATTTGTGAAAAGGTTGGTGTAGCTCCAGTGGAAGACAAGATTAGAGAGAGTTGTCTTTGGTGGTTACATCACATTAAATGTTGACCATCTGATGATCCATATAGGAGAGTAGATTTTTTAAATTCTACTTATGTTAAGAAAGATATAGGCAAACCTAAAAAAGACTTCGGCATGTTGCATAAAAAATGATCTTAATTTATTAGAATTAGATGAAAATATGACACTTAATAGGACATAATGGAGAAAAGGATTCATGTTGTAGACCCCACTTTGTGGGATAATGGTTTGTTGTTGTTTTTTATTCATCTAGCCAACCTCACCTTCTTTTACATTTTAACACCTTTCTTTTCTAGAACTCTCCAATGAACTTCGCTTGGAACATTATAGTAATCTTTTTCTAAATCAATAAAAATCGTATGTAGGCTCTCCTTAGACTCTCTGTACTTCTCCATTAAACCTCTCAATAAAAGTATAACTTAGTAGAATTTCCATGCATAAATCCAAACTGATTGAGAGAAATTTTTCTTTCATGTCTTAACCTATGTTTAATTAGTCTCTACCATAATTTTATTGTATGACACATTGACTTAGTTTCTCTATAATTTGCACACTCTACTGCATCCCATTTATTCTTAAAAACGGGGACCAAAATATTCTTTCTTCACTCCCTTAGGCATTTATTTTAGTTTTTTAAGTAAAATTTAAAAGTGTAGTAAACCAAGTATAATTGCAAGCTATTGTATTAAATAGATGAAAAGAGAATAATATAAGCGATCGTTGAACACAAAAATTCACGTCTCACACTGGTAAAAAGCATGCACCCCCCGCTCAAAAGCAAAAGATGAACATCAACATCCAATCTTTCATATAAAAAGTTTGAGTAAATTTTAAAATCATTGACCATATATCAGCAGCTACATTGAAGCTACAGGAATAGCTTTTATATGGCAGCGAACTTTAAATAGCAACCAACATAAACCAGCACATAACTGATAATGCCAATCATCAGACCAGTGAAACTAATGGCTGAACGAAACCAACACAAAACTGAACCTAACCATGGGTCTCAAAATATTGGACAGCACATTGGTTTCTTGTAGGTTTCATCATAGACATGCTTATAAAAAAAAAAAAAATAATAGAATTGTTTTATAAAAATAGCTAAAATAAAATACTTAAATCAACAAATTGTTAATTTTCTCTTCTGAGTGACCGAGATTGGCATTTTCTTCAAATGTAGAGCATATTTTTTCCTTCCTTCTTGTCTGTTGATATTAGGTTTACCTAACATTTTTTTGAATTATAACACCGTTGAACATATTTATTTTTGCAGCCTTTAACGGGATGGTTCTCTGAGGCAATGTTGAAGGCCTTGAGGCTACATGTGATGATAAGATTCATGGAAGTAACACCTAATGGAGCTCCAGAGGAATTGTTGAAGTCCAAAATTGAATACTTCAAACGTTGCAGGAATAAGGAAGCTCTTAGTAAGTTTTGGAAACCTGAAAAGGAGCTTTGTCATGGCGACCAAGGTTTTTATAATTAGCCTAATTTTCATTTTACCCCATTTCTTAATTTCACTCTATCCAACAGATAATTTGGTTATCATATGAAAAGAGAAAATACTACTTTTAATACTTTTATTTTTATCACCTGCAGATGCTAGCCTCTCCCGGCAGATAGGCGGCAAATCTAAAATCACAAAAAAAGAGGTTCAAAAGGAAGTTTGCCGACTCGAGGATGAGGAGTGCGAGGAAGAAGAGGAAGAACCAGAGGAGCCTGATGCACATGAATCACCTGAAATGGTAAAGAGACATGCACGTATAATATAAAGTTTAGGGAGGAGTGGTTTTATCAAATACCAGCCTTTCATTTATAGTGGGTTTTTCATATCTTGCGGCCCTTTATAAATATTTGCATTCCCTGCCACACTATTTATAAAGATCTCCTAACATCCTCCCCATAGATTTCACTCTAGGGGAGGGCAGTGAGAAAGGAGAATTAGTATGATTTAAGCTGATTTTTTAATTCAAATCTTGACTTAATCTTCTATTTATTATACTTGTTTAGTTTATAATTTTTGTCTGTCTTTGTTTTAACTCAGGTTCTTGAGGATGGCGTGCTTCCCTATTCTGCCTCTTGTATCCTCGAGTTTTCTAGCTTTATGTTAACTGTGCAGTTACAACCTATTCATCATTTGTAGTCCAGCAAGCCAGTCATAGAAGAATTGCCAAAATTATCTAGGCTATGTTTTTTTTTAGGGGGCGTTTACATGCACGCCACACAATTTTTCAGTATTTACATATCTAACAGCTAAACATTCCTATTTACATGCATACCGTTAAAAAATATCACTATCACTATCTTCTTAAAAGTGAATTTTTCATGTATAGTTTTATGATACTAAGGTGTTGTAAGTGTATTATCACTATTTGGGTGTTGGATATGTAAATATGATATATAAATTCCCCTTTTTTTGTATTATTTCTTAGACCTGCGCCAATGTGTAATGAGGTAACATGCTTTCAACATCTCACTGGTATGAATCTAATGTAATATGCATATGCTTACGTAGGACACTCTTGTGTCTTGGTGGTGGGTAATTTTTTTTATTTACTTTTTATTTCTCTCTTTCAAGTGATAATGTGTTTTATTATCTAGGGCCATTTACATGCATAGCACCCAATTTCAATGCAGTTACATATCTAACATCTGAACTTTGTTTTTCACATTGTTATCAGCCAAATCCTTCATATCACATAAAAAATACCATCATTTTAACTTATAAAATGTGAGATACACCTTTTCATACATGTGAAAATTGAAAGTATAGATGTTAGATATGTAAATACATAAGAATTGAGTGGTATGTATGTAAATCTTCCTATTTTTTCAGTAACAGATTAGATCATTGATTTTCATTAAATCAGTTAAACGTACGGCACTGTATGTGATATGCATGTTAATTGATTGATATGAAATAGGCAATTTCCTAAATGTTATGCAGATGAAATGGGAGATACAATCCCTAATGAATACTTGCAGGAGCTTCTTAATGGATTTACATATACCAGCAAAGATGGTGGAGGCCGGCAGACTGGTTCAGGTGATGATGAATACCAGATATATGAGCAGGACAGTGATGATGATTATGATTATCTTTAATTCTATTCTTTTATGAAAGCTCCCTCCACCCAAAAATGGCTGTCTCTTTTTTTTTTTAAATACGTTAATCTTCGTTGTAAGATGTTTGGTTTAGATTTTTTATATTTAGTTTAATTATGATGGTCGTTTAGATGTGGTCCTGTATGANCTCTTTTTTTTTTAAATACGTTAATCTTCGCTGTAAGATGTTTGGTTTAGATTTTTTATATTTAGTTTAATTATGATGGTCGTTTAGATGTGGTCCTGTATGATATATGTAGTGCATGTTTTATTTAGATTTTTTGAGTTATTTTTGTTGTTGTAATTGTAAACTAAGGGTTGGTTCCCTAAAAAAAAAAATCAAAGTATATGTAATCTTCTTTTTACTTGGATTGCTTCGCTAAGTATGAGTAAGTAAAGTACTTTTTGTATTTTTGGTAAATTTAGTTGGGTATTGAGTTGGCGGTAGGGGTGTCAAAAAACTCGTTGTACGTGAATAGCTCGTGTTTAGCTCGTTCGCTAAGTTAATGAGTCGAACACGAATGACATGAACAAATATTTGTTTGTTCGTGTTCGGCTTGTTTTGGCTCGAAATACTGCTAATCAATTTTATTTATATATATTTGATGGATAGTATTTTTAAAAAATTTAGTTGACTACAAAGCGATAAAGATTTATAATCAATTAGAAGTATTAATTAAAAAAATAGAATAAAAATTATTATATTAATCAAATAATGTTTTAAATCTTGTTTCAATTCTTAATATCTTATGGTTACATAATTAGGATTGTATAATTAGGATGGTCAAAACGGCTCGTGTTTAGGTCACTATCACTAACATACTTTTTTAGCATCTTAAACCGTGTTTAGGTCGCTCATATCTTCAAATTAAAAAAATAAAAATATCTTTTCAGATATAGGTAATGTGAATGCATGGAAACTGATGAGTGACATTAAGCTGCTGAGGACCAGAGATAAACCAGAGTTAAAAGCAATCTCGAGAATAAATTATTTCTCTGACAAACATCCCATAATTGTCCGCTCAGGTCCTGTCACAAGTGTCACGTCCAAATTATATTAATCAGGTAGACGTCACGTCACAAAACTTTTCTAGCAGCTCTTTATTTTTTATCTCCTTCTATGTTATATGATCGGATAATTCATTTATCTTTATGAAACTGATTTAACATGATTTTGATTCTCAACTGATTTTATTTCAAATAATCTGAAGCGTTGAGTTAGGGGTTCCTGCAATTATGTAGATTTCAATTTTTTTTTTTTTAATACAATAGAAAATAAAGTCATGTATTAATCATAATACTTTATCGGTAGGGATCGGATTCGAGTCACCCTCAAGATAATTTGACCCGAATCGGGTCAATCCGAATTTGACTTAAATAATAAACGGGTTGAAAAACAACCCGAATCTGACTCGATCTACACGGTTAACAAGAACACAACCCGTTTAACCTGCCAACTCAATTTTTTTATTAAAAATTATTCTTCTAACATTTAATAAGAGGCAAATTATATTTTTTTTTTTGTTTACATATGACAAGTAATGGTGTTGGAACTGAAATTGTGCAATGGTACATGCCCAAGAAATAGGGCGGTAGAAAAACAAGAGAGTTGATGCAGTAGTTGTCCCTAGTGAGGCAAAGTGGGGGTGTTTTCTGAGCTCTCAGACTCATTTTATATATAAGAAATATGTGTTACAAGATAGTAGGAGAACTAAAATGATCTCATTCTTCTTGTACATAAAAGGTCATCCTATTTATAGGGGCATAATTGTAGAATTATGGAAAGAGGGGAAGAGTTATAGTAACTGCCCAAAAAGCAATCAATGTGCTAATTTAATATCAGAATTGCGTTATAATTTAAGTGTAGTACAACAATTATGAATCGATAAACGCGCTCAGTTTGACAAATTGACTGAAAGTTGACAGAATGACTGAAGGTCAGTAGACAGACGACAGTCAGCCGTTAGACTGCGGTCAGCCAACGAATTGTACTTAGCAGATGAAGCTACCGTCAGATCTTGTCTAGATCTAAGTGAAGCCGAGATAAGAATGAGAGATTTTAAATGGACCAAAAATGTAATCATAATAATGCCCTATTTATACTCCTTTAAATTCAATGTCGCTTAGGTTTTGTTTCCTCCAATTCTGAAGTGCTCTCCAGAGGCCTTTCAGGACCGATATTTAATCTATCACTCAAACAACACTTGTTAAGAAGTGTTAGTGATTTATTCAAGAAACAAATAAGGCTCTGGATCAATTTTTACATTTATTTTTTTTAATCTTATTATTACAACACAATTTGATTGCGACTGCTGGATGATTTGGTTTGGCTGATGACTCAAATCTTTGGAAAGGCTATCGGTTGTTTTTGGTGTATTGTAGTTCGCCGACCTCTTGGCTAAAGCCTNCGCACTTTGTGCATTGTAATTGATGAGTTATTGCATACAAGCCTATCATGTAAACACAAAAAATATCTTTGGAATTCATCACCAGTAGCGGAAACCATTTCAACACGCTTTATAGCTAGAGGAACATGAAATGCCGACTTTTGTAATGGTGGGATGGATGTGAATTTATGAGTTGATAAGAGAGGAGAATTTAATACATTGCTAGCAAATTCATGAAATAAAATCAAATTATGTAACTTGAAGACTATATATATATTAGAACTTTTGAAACTTTTAATTTATAAGCATTTACTAATGTGATATTTGATTTTAAACAACATCGTCTTTTAAGTTCGTACATATGATAATCTTATCTGGTTTAAATTTGTGTACCTCTTGTCCACTCTGACATCAAAACTTTTAATTTCTAAAATATGCATAACATTTTCTATGGATATTTTAACGCAAGTCATGCATATGTTTTGCAAATAAATATACAATTTTGTTAGCCTCAAATTTTGTTTAAATTGACACAATATGAGGCTCATTTTGAGGCCCGCCTCAACACTTTCTAGAAAAAAATACAATGAGATTTACGTCTTATTGTCCCAGGCTGAGGCGTGCTTTCGAGTGGATGAGCAGCTTTACACTTGCAGACAAAATGCAAAACGAATATATTTGTGAAAGGGTTGGTGTAGCTCCAGTGACAGACAAGATTAGAGAGATTTGTCTTAGATGGTTTGATCACACTAAATGTTAACCATCTGATGATCCATTTAGTAGTGTAGATTTTTTAAATTCTACTTATGTTAAGAAAGATATAGGCAGACCTAAAAAGACTTCGGCATGTTGTATAAAAAATGATCTTAATTTATTAGAATCAGATGAAAATATGACACTTAATAGGACAGAATGGAGAAAAGGATTCATGTTGTCGACCCCACTTTGTGGGATAATGGTTTGTTGTTTTTTATTCATCTAGGCCGACCTCACCTTCATTTACATTTTAACACCTTTCTTTTCTAGAACTCTCCAATGAACTTCGCTTGGAACATTATAGTAATCTTTTTCTAAATCAATAAAAATCATATGTAGGCTCTCCTTACACTCTCTGTACTTCTCCATTAAACCTCTCAATAAAAGTATAACTTAGTAGAATTTCCAAGCATAATTCCAAACTGATTGAGAGAAATTTTTCTATCATGTCTTAACCTATGTTTAATTAGTCTCTACCATAATTTTATTGTATGACACATTGACTTAGTTTCTCTATAATTTGCACACTCTACTGTCCCATTTATTCTTAAAAACGAGGACCAAAATATTCTTCCTTCACCCCCTTAGGCATTTTTTTTAGTTTTTTAAGTAAAATTTAAAAGTGTAGTAAACCAAGTATAATTGCAATCTATTGTATTAAATAGATGAAAAGAGAATAATATAAGCGATCGTTGAACACAAAAATTCACGTCTCGCACTGNCCACCCGCCCGATTGTTGAACGCAAAAATTCACGTCTCACACTGGTAAAAAGCATGCAAGTCCCCCGCCCGCTCAAAAACAAACGATGAACATCAACATCCAATCATTCATATAAAAAGTTTGAGTAAAATTTAAAATCATTGACCATATATCAGCAGCTACATTGAAGCTACAGGAATAGCTTTTATATGGCAGNATTCACGTCTCGCACTGGTAAAAAGCATGCACCCCCCGCTCAAAAGCAAAAGATGAACATCAACATCCAATCTTTCATATAAAAAGTTTGAGTAAATTTTAAAATCATTGACCATATATCAGCAGCTACATTGAAGCTACAGGAATAGCTTTTATATGGCAGCGAACTTTAAATAGCAACCAACATAAACCAGCACATAACTGATAATGCCAATCATCAGACCAGTGAAACTAATGGCTGAACGAAACCAACACAAAACTGAACCTAACCATGGGTCTCAAAATATTGGACAGCACATTGGTTTCTTGTAGGTTTCATCATAGACATGCTTATAAAAAAAAAAAAAATAATAGAATTGTTTTATAAAAATAGCTAAAATAAAATACTTAAATCAACAAATTGTTAATTTTCTCTTCTGAGTGACCGAGATTGGCATTTTCTTCAAATGTAGAGCATATTTTTTCCTTCCTTCTTGTCTGTTGATATTAGGTTTACCTAACATTTTTTTGAATTATAACACCGTTGAACATATTTATTTTTGCAGCCTTTAACGGGATGGTTCTCTGAGGCAATGTTGAAGGCCTTGAGGCTACATGTGATGATAAGATTCATGGAAGTAACACCTAATGGAGCTCCAGAGGAATTGTTGAAGTCCAAAATTGAATACTTCAAACGTTGCAGGAATAAGGAAGCTCTTAGTAAGTTTTGGAAACCTGAAAAGGAGCTTTGTCATGGCGACCAAGGTTTTTATAATTAGCCTAATTTTCATTTTACCCCATTTCTTAATTTCACTCTATCCAACAGATAATTTGGTTATCATATGAAAAGAGAAAATACTACTTTTAATACTTTTATTTTTATCACCTGCAGATGCTAGCCTCTCCCGGCAGATAGGCGGCAAATCTAAAATCACGAAAAAGGAGGTTCAAAAGGAAGTTTGCCAACTCGAGGATGAGTGCGAGGAAGAAGAGGAAGAACCAGAGGAGCCTAATGCATATGAATCACCTGAAATGGTAAAGAGACATACGTATAATATAAAGTTTAGGGAGGAGTGGTTTTATCAAATACCATCCTTCCATTTATAGTGGGTTTTTCATATCTTGCAGCCCTTTATAAATATTTGCATTCCCTGCCACACTATTTATAAAGATCTCCTAACATCCTCCCCATAGATTTCACTCTAAGGGAGTGCAGTGGGAAAGGAGAATTAGTATGATTTAAGCTGATTTTTTAATTCAAATCTTGACTTAATTTTCTATTTATTATACTTGTTTAAAGTTTATAATTTTTATCTCTCTTTGTTTTAACTCAGGTTCTTGAAGATGGCGTGCTTCCCTATTCTGCCTCTTGTATCCTCCAGTCTTCTAGCTTTATGTTAACTGTGCAGTTATAACCTATTCATCACCTTTAGTCCAGCAAGCCAGTCATAGAAGAATTGCTAAAATTATCTAAGTTATGTTTTTTTTAGGGGGCGTATACATGCATGCCACACAATTTTTCAGTATTTACATATCTAACAGCTAAACATTCCTATTTACATGCATACTGTTAAAAAATATCACTATCACTATCTTCTTAAAAGTGAATTTTTCATGTATAGTTTTATGATACTAAGGTGTTATAATTGTAATATCACTCTTTTGGTGTTAGATATGTAAATATGGTATATAAATTTACCTTTTTTTGTATTATTTCTTAGACCTGCGCCAATGTGCACAAAAGTAATGAGGTAACATGCATTCAACATCTCACTGGTATGAATCTAATGTGATATGCATATGCTTCCGTAGGACACTCTTGTGTCTTGGTGGTGGGTAATTTTTTTTTATTTACCTTTTATTTCTCTCTTTCTAGTAATAATGTGTTCTATTATCTAGGGCCATTTACATACATAGCACCCAATTTCAATGCATTTACATATCTAACATCTGAACTTTGTTTTTCACATTGTTATCAGCCAAATCCTTAATATCACATAAAAAATACCATCATTTTAACTTCTAAAATGTGAGATACACCTTTTCATACATGTGAAAATTGAAAGTTTAGATGTTAGATGTGTAAATACATAAGAATTGAGTGGTATGTATGTAAATCTTCCTTTTTTTTTTTCTGTAACAGATTAGATCATTGATTTTCTTTAAATCAGTTAAACGTACGGCACTGTTTGTGATATGCAAAAGGCAATTTCCTAAATGTTGTGCAGATGAAATGGGAGACACAATCCCTAATGAATACTTGCAGGAGCTTCTTAATGGATTTACATATACCAGCAAAGATGGTGGAGGGCAGCAAACTGGTTCAGGTGATGACGAATACCAGATATATGAGCAGGACAGTGATGATGATTTTGATTATCTTTAATTCTATTCTTTTATGAAAGCTCCCTCCACCCAAAAATGGCTGTCCCTTTTTTGTTTAAATACGTTAATCTTCGTCGTAAGATGTTTGGTTTAGATTTTTTATATTAGGTTTAATTATGATGGTCATTTAGATGTGTATAGTGCATGTTTTATCTAGATTTTTTCTAAGTTATTTTTGTTGATGTAATTGTAAACTAAGGGTTTGTTCCCTAAACAAAAATTAAGTATATGCAATCTTCTTTTTTACTTGGATTGATTCGCTAAGTATGAGTAAGCAAAAGACTTGTATTTTTGGTAAATTTATCTTTTGCCACATATTTATGTTAATGTTGTCGTTCAAGTCACATTCAACAATTCAAGTTATTATTATGACTTTTTGTTTCAGAAATTGATCCATAAACACTTAAATGCTGTTTTGAGTGTCTTAACAATGTATTAATTTTTTTAGAAATAAAAAAATAAAAATATATGAGAAAAACGCCTAACAAAACATTTAAAAAAATATATAAATTAAATTCATCTTAAATAAGCCCTAATATATTCTCAAGAAGTTTTAAAAAGACAATTATGAAAGCTACTTCTTGATCTACATTATTTTTGTGGAGCATTTAGATACATACCACCTGATTCCTATGTATTTACATATCTTATACCTATGCTTTGTGTTTTACAGCTCCACCGCTGATATCTAGGGTTGTCAAAACGGCTCGTTGTTCGCGAATAGCTTCTATTCGGCTCTTTAAGAAGCTCGTGTTCGGCTCGTTCGTTAAGTTAACGAGCCTAACACGAACATCACGAACAAATATTTGTTCGTTCGTGTTCAGCTCGTGTTGGCTTGAAATATTACTAATCAATTATATATATATATATATATATATATATATACATTCTCTCTTTAAGAAAATAGAAGAAAAATTATTATATTATATTCAAATGATGCTTTAAATTTTGTTTCAATTCTTAATACCTTATGGTTACATGATTAGGATTGTTAAATCGACTCTTTTTTAGTAAATTGCTCGTGTTTGGCTTGCCAAGCAAACGAGTCGAACACAAACATACTTTTGAGCATCTTAAACCGTGTTTGGCCCGCTCATATCTTCAATATAACATAAAAAAATATAGTCATTTGAAATTTAAAAAAAAAAAATCTTTTCAGATATAGGTAATGTGAATGCATGGAAACTGATGCGTGATATTTATGTAAATTTTACTATTTTTAATTTGCAAAAGAGAAATTTCAACTGCTGAGGACCTGAGATAAACCAGAGTTAAAAGCAACCTGGAAGATAAATTATTTCTCTGACAAACATCCCATAATTGTCTTCTCAGGTCCTGTCACTTGTGTAACGTCCAAAATATATTGATCAGGTAGACGTCACGTCACAAAACTTTTCTAGCTGCTCTTTATTTTTTATCTCCTTATATGTAATATGATCGGATTATTCATTTATCTTTATGAAACTGATTTAACATGTTTTTGATTCTCAACTGATTTTATTTCAAATAATCTAAAGCTTTGAGTTAGGGGTTCTTGCAGTTATGTAGATTTCAATTATTATTTTTTTAAATACAATAGAAAATAAAGTCATGTATTAATTGTAATACTTTATGGGTAGGGATGTCAATTTGAGTTAGTAGATCGGATTCGGGTCACCCTCAAAATAATTTAACCCGAATCGGGTCAACCTGAATTTAACTCAAATAATAAACGTGTTGAAAAACAACTCGAACCAGACTTGATCTACACGGTTAACCAAAACCCAACCCGTTTAACCTGCCACCTCAATTTTTTATTAAAAATTATTCTTCTAACATTTAATAAGTAATAAGAGGCAAATTATTATTATTTATTTTTTGTTTACATATGGCAAGTAATGGTGATGGATCTGAAATTGTGCAGTGGTACATGCCCAAGAAATAGGGCGGTAGAAAAACGAGAGAGTTGATGCAAGGGTTGTCCCTAGTGAGGTAAAGTGGGGGTGTTTCCTGGGCTCTCAGACCCATTTTATATACAAAAAATATGTGTTACAAGATAGTGGGAGAGCTGAAATGACTTCATTCTTCTTGTACATAAAATGTCATCCTATTTATAGGGGCTTAATTGTAGAATTATGGAAAGAGGGGAAGAGTTATAGTAACCGCCCAAAAAGCAATCACTATGCTAATTTAATATCAGAATTGCGTTATAATTTAAGTGTAGTACAACAATTATGAATCGATAAATGTGCTGAGTTTGACAAATTGACTGAAAGTTGACAAAAGGACTGAAGGTCAGTAGCAGTCAACCAACGAACTTTAGTTAGCAGATGAAGCTACCGTAAGATCTTGTCTAGATCTAAGTGAAGTTGCGGTAAGAATGAGGCTTTAAATGGACAAAAAAATATAAAAATAATAATGCCCTATTTATACTCTCATAAATTCAATGTCGCTTAGGCTTTGTTTCCTCCAATTCCGAAGTGCTCTCCTGAGGCCTTTCAAAACCAATATTTAATCTATCACTTACTCAACACTTGTTGAGAAGTGTTAGTGATTTATTCAAGAAACAAATAAGGCTCTAGATCAATTTTTACATTTGTTTATTTTTTATCTTATTATTACCGCACAATTTGATTGCGACTGCTGGGTGATTTGGGTTGGCTGACGACTCAAATCTTTGGAAAGGCTATCGGTTGTTTTTGGTGTATTGTAGTTCGCCGACCTCTTGGTTAAAGCCTTACAGCGTCTCGTCTGCTAAGTCGGTCTCACCTTATGTCAGGTCTAGGGTGGATCTTGATGCTACATTCACAGGGCTGATAAACAAGACTAGCTACCAAGGTAATTTGCACTTTACTCTTCACGAATTTTGTCGCTACTGAGCAGAGGTCACCTTTGGTGTGTGTGTGTGTGTGTGTGTGTCTCAACTATAATAGTCTTAATTTTTACAAAGGTCTAAAATTTCAGTTTCATCTCCAAGACATACCAAGCAAAATTGTATATGACAGATGATTTCTTATAAATTTAGATTGCTCTTAAACAAAAATTGAGAGTTCACCAATAACTTTTACTATAAACAGTAGTAAAGCTTGTATATTAATACATGAAATAATATCACTCAAATGTTAAAAAATAAGAAACCATTTAAAAAAATTTAATGAATTTACATAAATTTAATGCACTGTTTCATCACTAGTATTTTCTCAATTCCTAAATCAGCGTCTAACAAGTGATTTTTTCTCCCTGGAGGCCATTGCAAAGATGCAAAATTTCTCCCTGCAATAACACACTTCAAATGATTCCTATTACTTCAAAGTCAACCATTCATGTCTGACATCACCAATATTAGTGCTGGATATCATTGACAAGTTGAACGCCAAGTTGTATCTGAAATAAATGGACACAATCATATTAAATTAAAGTGGTGATCAATGAAATTATATATTTAATGTATTATATTTGGTGAGATTTGCAGAGCAAACATGAAGGTAGGAGGCTTTTGATCAATAAGTGGAAAGAATGAAGAAATTCAATGAGACCAAAAGTCTACCAAATCTCTCCCTATTTCACTCAAGATGTAAGGTATGCGTGGTTAAACAACTGCATATTAATTATACTACATAATTATTGCAATAAAATTAACAATTATCAAAGACAAACNTGACTAATCAAATGTGTTCGAATTAGGCTTAAGTCTGATTTCTATTTAAAATTTAATAGCCACATCTACCTACTAAATGACACTGAGCTGGACAACAAGCCTTAAAAGAAATTTGATTTTTTTTTTGTTAAGTTCGTCTTTATAAATTAAATTTTGTCATATTATAAAATATTTAATTATTTTTTGAAAAAAAAAAGAGTTGATCAATGAAATTATATATTTAATGTATTATAATTGGTGAGATTTGCAGACCAAACATGAAGGTAGGAGGCTTTTGATCAATAAGTGGAAAGAATGAAGAAATTCAATGAGACCAAAAGTCTACCAAATCTCTCCCTATTTCACTCAAGATGTAAGGTATGTGTGGTTAAACAACTGCATATTAATTATACTACATAATTATTGCAATAAAATTAACAATTATCAAAGACAAACAAATTTAATTGGGCAAAATTTATATATCATAATGTTTAAAAAATAGAGAAAAATATAAAAATGATCACACCCTGTAAAATATTTTAATGAAAAGATTTTACTCTTCCTAATAATCAAATTAACTTTCTAGTTTTTTTTTATAAGGTGAATAAATTAATACCTACTAATAACAAAAATGATGGGCACAACTAGCAAATTCTCAACCAGTAACACATGGAAGTTTTTGGATATAAGGACTGGAACGGGACATTGTTAAACAAGACTACACACAACATAATTGAAGAACATTACTTTCTAATCTATCAAACTTGTCTAAGAACNTGCAAAATTTATATATCATAATGTTTAAAAAATTGAGAAAAATATAAAAATGATTACACCCAGTAAAATATTTCAATGAAAAGATTACGTAGCACCTTTTTTTATTTACTCTTCCTAATAATCAAATTTACTTTCTAGTTTTTTTTATATAAGATGAATAAATTAATACCTACTATTAACAAAAATGGTGGCAAAAAATAAGCACAACTAGCAAATTCTCAACCAGTAACACATGGAAGTTTTTGGATATAAGGACTAGAACTGGACATTGTTAAAGAAGACTACACACAGCACAATTGAAGAACATTACTTTCTAATCTATCAAACTTGCCTAAGAACATCGCAAATGAAGAAGGCAGTTTAGCTTTGTCATCAAATTTATTCCTGTGCATAGTAACATTAGGTTTCATATTTCAATTGAATGTTTTATGAAATCAAAATCAAGAACTATAAACAAATCAACTAAGCTAACAAAGTCTCAACATGTAGCACAAGAAGAATTTTAGATATTAGGATTATACTGGGATATTATTAAACATGACTGACTGTACAAGACAAAAATTAAACTCAACTATCAAATTCTCCAGTAGCACATCAAGAATTTTGAATATAAGGACCAGACATAGATATTATTAAATATGAATATACTTAACATAATTGAAGAACATTGCTTCCTAATTCATCAAACATGCCTTAGAACAACACAAGTGAAGAATACAACTTTCTACTTTATCATCAAATTTATTCCAATGCATAGTAACATTAAGCATGAAATCAAAATTAAGAACATAATGATGTCATATTACAATAAATAAAGAAATGAATAAATCAAGTAATTGAACAAGATTAAAGAAATTGAAACAACAACATCACTCTGATTCCATTGACCAAATGAGCAAAAAAACGAATAAATGAGGTATAGCTATATAATACCATAAAGTAAATTCATAAAAATCCATCACAAATAATAAACTAAAGAAAAGTCAATTTCCATGCATGTCTATCTATTTACTACAATAATTGATGCGTGCTAGAAATTTCGCGACAGTAGAGTGAGGCATTATCTTCTTAGAGTTTCACGAGAATTCAACACTCTCAGATGAAAGAAAATAACCAGTAATGACACCAGAAGTTTTTATGTGGAAAAAACTCGTAAAGGAAAAAAAACCATCAGATTTGACCCAGTTATAAGAATTCACTATAGGTTGATGATAATAGAAACTCGTTGTTCCACAAACGAGAAAAATGTTACTAGATTTTTCAAGTTACAATGTTAACTGAAGTCGTCTGGTTGATGGTGGTTAACGACGATTGGTGGTGATTGATGGTGGCTGGTGGTTCTCAACGGCGGTCAACAGTGGCCGAGGGTGATTGAAGGGTGTCGACGACGGTCAGCGGTGGTCGACGACGGTCAGCGGTGGTCGATGACTGTCAACAGTGGTCGACGGCTGCTAGCGGCAATCGTCGAATAGTAGAGATGACGTTGGACTTCAACTCCTTCTCGAAGCTTCAAGTTCTCTCTCAAGCTTCAAGTTCTGCCCTCTTGTGAGGGGTGGAGCTTTATTTATAGTATTTTAGGTATAATTAATGTATGAATATGAACTATTTTGATCAGACAGTCCAAAGAGCTTCCTTCGATTAGACGGTGTTTGATGAGCATTTGAGTGCTTTGACGATGTCGGAATTTAGAAAGCTTAGACTTGTTGGATTCGTCTTGTCAAGACGCTCGATTCGACAATGAAATCGTTAGATTCGATATCTGTTTGACCTTCCAAATGTATCTGAAAAACTTCCAAAAGCGGTTTAATGACCTAATGTGGGCTTGATTTGACTTAGATTGAACTAGTTTTTATATAGCATTAGGTCCGTCTCATCGAGCCGGCCAGTTTGACGAAAAGTTTATTGAACTCGGAGTTCTGGATAACTCTTAATTGAAGTCTGAATTTTTCTTGCTAAAAAAATTATCTCGAGATTCATTTTAATACCTCAAAATTCGTAACGGATGATGAAAATTTATTAGAGATATACCAATAATAATCACCAAATAATAATAATAATAATAATAATAATAATAATAATAATAATAATAATAATAAGTCGTTACACCAACTAAAGATGTTGCACCTATAAAAATAAATTTTCATCATAATCCACAAAATTACACCTCTTCAACTTTTACCTACATAAAAATTGAAACTTGTGATAAGAGTGATAAACTTAAATAAAAAGTATCATATATCTCATGCACTAAACCATATACTAACAACAACTTTCCCATCACTGGAATTATTTTTTTTCGAACTACGTATTATCTGGACGGATTATATGGATGGATTGGATTTGACTGCTCTGAATTTTCACTTCGTCAAAGCGGAATCATGTCTAGTTGGGCTTACGAAAAAAAAGCCTCAAACTATAATTTTTTCAAAGTGCTTTATAATCTGGTTAAATTTACAGATTGTTGAACCAGCCGCAACTAAAACGCATAATATAAGCAACTCAGCTGTAGGAGCAGACATTACAATGGCATTGACAACCGCAGCAATACCAAACAGTTTGCTAATTTAAAATCAGTCAAATAATACAATACTAATATTAGACAATTTTGCTAATTTGAGGCTCTGATTTGGAAGCAAATTCACCAGACATATAAAATATGAAATCAGCCAAACAATGTAGTGCTGCTTATAGGATTGAAATCTTATCAAATATGCCATAATAACAATGATTTATGTGTCTAAAAGCAAACAACCTTAATTACGAAGATATGAAGAGGATAATGGAAAGTGAAAGCTATATGCATATTATCATCCTCGATTTTCCATTTACAGACTTTCATTCGTCGGTTAAACTTTGATGTGGATAATATGCATGCATAAGTTTAAAAATATAATGTTGTTTTTATTAAATATATTTATAAAATACTAATAAAAAATAATCATTTTTGATCATATCAAAATGGAAAATTGAAAGGAATAAAATTATATATATAAATTAAAATTTATTTTTAGAAGGAATTAGGTTCCCTGCAAAGATATATAATATAAAAGGAATATAATGTAAAAGTAATGCATTGTGATTAAACTCATATTTGATTGTTTTGTTTGGAAAAAAAAAAATGATATGAAAGCAAAATATTTAGCCGACAGGCGCCAACAATAGATGTGGAGGCGGCGTTCAATTCTTACGAGTGGCGATGACGTCTTGCAATGACCTTTGCTATTCGTGAGCAGTGACTGTTCACAGGCGATAATAGTTGTCATAGGGCAATGAGCAGCGGGCCAGTAGGTTTTGAAGGAAATGGTAATCACAACAACTATTTGATGATTGTTGTTCGGCCAGTGGTGGTCAACGACAAATGAGCAGGGTGCTGCTAGCATCAATGGTGACATATAATATTTTGCATAAAGTGTATTTAAAATTTACTCAAATTCAAAGAATTTTAAATACCACTAAAATAAACTTTAGAATAAATTTTAAATGTAATGAAATTTTTACCTAAAATTATAATATGCATGCATATTTCTATCATCCGTTGCCATTCATAACAAATATTCGGTATACATCTCATACAAAAATCCTTTGATTGATATGCTCTTATTGAAAGAAAAATATGAAGACAATACATTTATTATTAAATTATAGTCAGAAAAATATGTAACTTAATTTTGTTTGAGAGCGAAATAAGATTCTTCAATCATATTTGAGCTCATGAGAATAAATAATAATATCATTTTTGCATGCCTTGTGCGAAATTATAAATATCCTACAAAAATTACGCGCCTTCCGGTGTATCCACGCAGCCACCTCAACAAACATCTCTGCTAATCTTCCACGTGGCACATTGACTGGTCTTGCCAGGTGGCAGACGAATTGAATAGTGTAGGTAGGTGCGCTCGAGGCTGCTCAATTCTTCCAAGGCGGAAGATTAAAGTTTTGAGAAAAGCCAGCTGGATCCAGTTAATAATATTCGAAGAATTAATAGGGCAGAGGTCAACGCGGGAGTTCTCTGTAGATCCGTCATTCCTACGTACGCGCCAGCTGTTTCGAACCAAGATCGAACTTTTAACTTGGGAAGGTTTGATCCTATCCATAACCTTGCGTGCGCACGTACGATTTGGTCAGAGCAGCCCTTAAGCTATGCATTAACTAATTCATAATTCAGCTAAACAGCGTGCATGGAGTCTAAATATTTGTAAATTACCTTAATTTCTTGAAAATCGGCTCTTTAGTTTTCCATAACTAAGAATTAGTGGTGGTTGAGTTCTTCAGAAATTAAAAATAATATTTATGATGTAATAATTATTATATTTGAGGTTTATTTGTAAATGGAGGTATGTCCTGCTTTTTCTCTTATCTTGAAGAGAAAAAAAAAACTTATTGTCACGGACAAATAGTCTCATATTGGCTAGGTGTAGGGTCGAAAAGTAGTATTTAAGCTTTGGGCTGCCCACCACCTACAAGAGCTCTTTTGAGAGGTGACAAGTGGTATCAGAGCAGATTACTGTTTAACATGTGTGTGAACTCTCCATGGTCTAGTGGGACCCTCGGTGGAGTCGATCCGTGACGAGAGTGTCACGTGATTGGGTGGAGGAGAATGTCACGGACAAATAGTCTCACATTGGCTAGGTGTAGGGCCGAAAAACAATATATAAGTCTTGGGCTGCCCACCACTTATAAAAGCTCTTTTGTGAGGTGACATTATGCTAATGGATGCAGGTGGATTTACACCTAAAAATCGTATTTGATTGTTTATTTATTGTGTAATTTTATTTTCCATATTATTTTGTACAATTATTATAACAATATAAATAATAATAATTATAGTAATTTTAAGAATTTAAGCATATCATTTTAGTTTTATGACACTTATTTGTAAGGAAAGATAAAAATATATGTTACGAATTTGATTATATAATATTTTAGCAAAGAATAGGTGGATTGAATATAGTGTGACATTAGTTATGTGCCAAGTGAGGCCTTTAGTCACAAGAAAATTAGGAATTTTTTATATTCTGTTAAGTTCATCAAGAGAAAACATTTTTAGTTGGTGTGTGCTTTAAGATAATTTTGATGGATAAACAAATGGTTGAATATATTGAGTTCAATATCTTAGCATTAGGTTAAGACNTGGCTCTTTAGTTTTCTATAACTAAGTATTAGTGGTGGTTGAGTTCTTCAGAAATTAAAAATAATATTTATGATGTAATCATTATTATATTTGAGGTATATTTGTAAATGGAGGTATGTGCTGTTTTTTCTCTTATCTAGAAGAGAAAAAAAAACTTAGTGTCACGGATAAATAGTCTCATATTGGCTAGGTGTAGGGTCGAAAAGTAGTATTTAAGTCTTGGGCTGCCCACCACCTACAAGAGCTCTTTTGAGAGGTGACAAGTGGTATCAGAGCAGATTACTGTTTGCCATGTGTGTGAACTCTCCATGGTCCAGTGGGACCCTCGGTGGAGTCGATCCGTGACGAGAGTGTCACGTGATTCGGTGGAGGAGAATGTCACGGACAAATAGTCCCACATTGGCTAGGTATAAGGCCGAAAAATAATATATAAGTCTTGGGCTGCCCACCACCTATAAAAGTTCTTTTGTGAAGTGACATTATGCTAATGGATGCAGGTGGATTTACACCTAAATATCGTATTTGATTGTTTATTTATTGTGTAATTTTATTTTCCATATTATTTTGTACAATAATAATAACAATATAAATAATAATAATTATAGTAATTTTAAGAATTTAAGCATATCATTTTAGTTTTATGACACTTATTTGTAAGGAAAGAAAAAAATATATGTTACGAATTTGATTATATAATATTTTATGCAAAGAATACGTGGATTGAATATAGTGTGACATTAGTTATGTGCCAAGTGAGGCCTTTAGTCACAAGAAAATTAGGAATTTTTTATATCCTGTTAAGTTCATCAAGAGAAAACATTTTTAGTTAGTGTGTGTTTTAAGATAATTTTGATGGATAAACAAATGGTTGAATATGTTGAGTTCAATATCTTAGCATTAGGTTAAGACTTATCATTTGAATGACTTGACCAATTTTTGTTCGAAATGTCTTGGGCTTTGAGCAAATTCAAACAAATAAAGTTTGACTTGCAACTAGTTTTAGCCTAGTCGCAATAAATGGCTCATTGAACTAAATTCATATTCTAGTAGTTGGTTGATTAAATTGATGGGAATGAATTTGGCTGCACAAAAACTTGGATTGTTGAGGAATTATATAGACTTGAATGTTTATTATAATGCAAAATAGTTCATAGCTCCCAATGTTGTTGGATCTATACTGCTTTGCAGGATTCAGATTGATCAATATTCCTTAGAAGATATCACACAATAAACACTAGTTATTTGTTAAATCTATCCAATGCGTCGTATTTTTATTTCTAATAGGAGAGGGGCTATGATAAAACATCTATAAATTTTCATTGACTCAACATCAATCACTTTTTCTTAGCCTTTTTCATAAGAACAAATAATTCTTACCACCCTATAATTTGAACTCTCTTGAACTCCTTTTTTAACTATCACCATATGGGGCACTTCCTACAATTTAGTTCTTTATATTGAATTGACATTTTCATCAAATTTATATAAATATACAAATCTTTAATAGTTNCAACTCTCTTGAACTCCTTTTATAACTATCACCATATGGGGCACTTTCTACAATTTAGTTCTTTATATTGAATTGACATTTTCATCAAATTTATATAAATATACAAATCTTTAATAGTTAG
Source organism: Phalaenopsis hybrid cultivar (assembly GCA_002079205.1). NCBI lineage: Eukaryota > Viridiplantae > Streptophyta > Magnoliopsida > Asparagales > Orchidaceae > Phalaenopsis > Phalaenopsis hybrid cultivar. The sequence goes on from JXCR01069909.1 coordinate 71,882, forward strand.
ATTTATAACTAGTACATATTATTAACACAGTTCTCTTTTTTGATAGTAAACTTAGCTTTAAATTTTTTATAAAATTTTTTGTTCCACTTTTTAAGTCATTATTGAATTGAATGTAAGCAATTATTCAAGGGACATTTAAGATCATTTTTATTATTTATTTATTTAAAACATATATTTGATATAGTATAAAATAATTAGTTATTTTTAAAGGTAATCAAAAAAATTTTAGATATTTTAAATAATTTTAAAAATATACAAACTTATTTAAAATTTAAAATACAAAAAAACATTAAATTAATAAGTTAAAAAAAAATCTCCTAAATAATTTCTTCTTCTCCTCGGTTTATTTTGTGCTATACTCCACTCTATATACGATTTCATCATTATGATCAGACCTAAACAAATGCAAAAATAAAATAAAATGTGAGTGTCTACACACACACACACGAAAAATTATTTCATACGGATCGGACACCGCACGTGTCCGATCCTACGGTCATGATGTATTTCGGCGGGCCCCACCTAAATTTTTTTTAAAAAAAAGAAAAACTGGAATAATCCTAACCGTAGATCACCGTGATCTACGGTCAGGATNATTATTTCATACGGATCGGACACCGCACGTGTCCGATCCTACGGTCAGGATGTATTTCGGTGGGCCCCACTAAATTTTTTTTAAAAAAAAGAAAAACTGGAATAATCCTAACCGTAGATCACCGTGATCTACGGTCAGGATTGGAAACCGCATGCAGAGATGCATGCGGTGTCCGTATGCAATAATTTCTCCACACACATATAGATATATATAAAATTTATTAAGCATTTCACTATCTTGTCATCTCCTATATAAAAAACGTCCAGTGTCAGAAGATAGACACCCCTACGTCAAAACCAGCACTTCAAACCCATTCACCACCACCCATAGCCGCCATCCAATTTACAACCCGCCCACTCTTTCCTAATCACTTTCATTTATTTAGGAAACAAACCAATTATACACCTTTTTCACAATCAAAAAACTTATAATAATAATAATAATAATAATAATAATAATTAATATATTTTGCATGACAATCATCTAATATATGCCCAAATCTCAAGTCCCCCACATCGATAATAATAATAGCCTCTGAAAACTACAGCTGCCATTCTTACCCATAAGCAGGGCAGAGCTCTCCATTCTCTTATATAAATACACCATCTCTCCATCATCTTCCAAACTCAGAGGAAACTATCAACCATCAGCAATGGCCTCCTCTATTCCTCCCCTCTCTCTACCCTTCCTCCCCCTTCTCATACTCTCCACCTCCTTCGCTTCGGCAGCCGGTAACTTCAACCAAGACGTCGATATCACCTGGGGCGACGGCCGTGGAAAGANGACCAAACGAGCAACAAAACGAATAAATGAGGTATAGCTATATAATACCATTAAGTACATCCATAAAAATCCATCACAAAATATTAACTAAAGAAAAGTCGATTTTCATGCATGTCTATCTATTTATACAATAATTGATGCGTGGTTAGAAATTTCGCGGCAGTAGAGTGAGGGATTATCATTTTAGAGATTCACGAGAATTCAACACACTCTCAGGTGAATGAAAACAACCAGTAATGACACCATAAGTCTTTACGTGGAAAAACCCGTAAGAGAAAAAAAAACCATCAGCTCTTACCCAGTTATAAAAATCCACTATAGGTTGATGATCATAGAAACTCGTTGCTCCACAAACGAAAAAAGTGTAACTAGATTTTTTGAGTTACAATGTTAACTGAAGTCGTTTGGTTGATGGTGATTGACGACGATTGGTGGTAATCGATGGTAGCTGGTGCTTCTCAACGACGATCAACAGTGGCCGAGGGCGATCGAAGGGTGTCGACGATGGTCAGCGGTGGTCGATGACTGTCAACAGTGGTCGACGACTGCTGGCAACGATCGTTGATGTTAGGGATGACGTTGGACTTCAACTCATTTTCGAAGTTTCAAGTTCTCTCTCAAGCTTCAAGCTCTGCCCTCTTGTGAGAGGTGGAGCCCTATTTATAGTATTTTGAGTGTAATTAATGTATGAATATGAACTATTTTGATCAGACAGTCCGAAGAACTTTCTTCGATTAGACGGTGTTTGATGAGCATTTGAGTGCTTTGACGATGTCGGCATTTAGCAAGCTTAGACTTGTTGGATTCGTCTTGTCAAGACACTCAATTTAACTATGAAATTGTTAGATTGGATATTTGTTTGATCTTCCAAATGTATTTGAAAAACTTCCAAACGCGGTTTAATGACCTAATGTGGGCTTGATTTGACTTGGATTGGACTAGTTTTTATATAGCATTAGGTCCGTCTCATCGAGTCGGTCAGATTGACCAAAAGTTTGTTGAAATCAGAGTTCTGGATGACTCTTAATTGAAGTCTGAATTTTTCTTGCTCAAAAAATTATCTCGAGATTCATTTTAATGCCTTAAAATTCGTATCGGATGATGGGAATTTACTAAAGATATATCAATAATAATCACCAAATAATAATAATAATTATTATTATAATAATAATAATAATGATAATAATAAGTCGTTACACCAACTAAAGATGTTGCACCTAAAAAATAATTTTTCATCATAATCCACAAAATTACACCTCTTCAACTTTTACCTACATAAAAATTGAAACTTGTGATAGAGTGATAAACTTAAATAAAAAGAATCATATATCTCATGCACTAAACTATATATTAACAACAACTTTCCCATCACTGGCATTATTTTTTTTTCAAACTACGTATTATCTGGACGGATTTGACTGCTCTGAATTTTCACTTCGTCAAAGCGGAATCATGTCTAGTTGGGCTTACGAAAAAAAAGCCTCAAACTATAATTTTTTAAAAGTGCTTTATAATCTTGTTAAATTTACACATTGTTGAACCAGCCGCAACTAAAACGTATAATATGAGCAACTCAGCTGTAGGAGCAGACATTACAATGGCATTGACAACCACAGCAATACCAAACAGTTTGCTAATTTAAAATCAGTCAAATAATACAATACTAATATTAGACAATTTTGCTAATTTGAGGCTCTGATTTGGAAGTAAATTCACCAGACATATAAAATATGAAATCAGCCAAACTATGTAGTGCTGCTTATAGGATTGAAATCTTATCAAATATGCCATAATAACAATGATTTATGTGTCTAAAAGCAAACAACCTTAATTACGAAGATATGAAGAGGATAATGGAAAGTGAAAGCTATATGCATATTATCATCCTCGATTTTCCATTTACAGACCTTCATTCGTCGGTTAAACTTTGATGTGGATAATATGCATGCACAAGTTTAAAAATATAATGTTGTTTTTATTAAATATATTTATAAAATATTAATAAAAAAATAATCATTTTTGATCATGTCAAAATGGAAAATTGAAAGGAATAAAATTCTATATATAAATTAAAATTTATTTTTAGAAGGAATTAGGTTCCCTGCAAAGATATATAATATAGAAGGAATATAATGTAAAAGTAATGCATTGTAATTAAATTCATATTTGATTGTTTTGTTTGGAAAAAAAAAATGATATGAAAGTAAAATATGTAGCCGACAGGAGCCAACAATAGATGTGGAGGTCGCGTTCAATTCTTACGAGTGGCGATGACGTCTTGCAATGGCCTTTGCTATCCGGGAGCAGTGACGGTTGACAGGCAATAATAGTTGCCTGAGCAGCGGGCCTGTAGGTTTTGAAGGCAGTGGTAATCACAACAACTATTTGATGATTGCTGTTCGGCTAGTGGTGGACAATGACAAATGAGCGGGGTGCTGCTAGCATCAACGGTGACATATAATATTTTGCATAAAGTGTATTTAAAATTTACCCAAATTCAAAGAATTTTAAATTCCATCAAAATAAACTTTAGAATAAATTTTAAATGTAATGAAATTTTTACCTAAAATTTTAATATGCATGCATATTTCTATCATCCGTTGCCATTCATAACAAATATTCGGTATACATCTCATACAAAAATCCTTTGATTGTTATGCTCTTATTGAAAGAAAAATATGAAGACAATACATTTAATATTAAATTATAGTCAGAAAAATATGTAACTTAATTTTGTTTGAGAGCGAAATAAGATTCTTCAATCATATTNAACCAAATGAGCAACAAAACGAATAAATGAGGTATAGCTATATAATACCATTAAGTACATTCATAAAAATCCATCACAAAATATAAACTAAAGAAAAGTCAATTTTCATGCATGTCTATCTATTTATACAATAATTGATGCGTGTTAGAAATTTCACGACAGTAGAGTGAGAGATTATCATCTTAGAGATTCACGAGAATTCAACACACTCTCAGGTGAATGAAAACAAACAGTAATGACACCATAAGTCTTTACATGGAAAAACCCGTAAGAGAAAAAAAAAAACCATCAGCTCTTACCCAGTTATAAAAATCCATTATAAGTTGATGATCATAGAAACTCATTGCTCCACAAACGGAAAAAGTGTTACTAGATTTTTTGAGTTACAATGTTAACTGAAGTCGTTTGGTTGATGGTGGTTGATGACGATTGGTGGTAATCGATGGTAGTTGGTGCTTCTCAACGGCGATCAACAGTGACCGAGGGCGATCGAAGGGTGTCGACGATGGTCAGCAGTGGTCGATGACTGACAGTGGTCGACGACTGCTGGCAGCGATCGTCGATGGTAGGGATGACGTTGGACTTCAACTCATTTTTGAAGCTTCAAGTTCTCTCTCAAGCTTCAAGCTCTGCCCTCTTGTGAGAGGTGGAGCCCTATTTATAGTATTTTGAGTGTAATTAATGTATGAATATGAACTATTTTGATCAAACAGTCCGAAGAACTTTCTTCGATTAGACGGTGTTTGATAAGCATTTGAATAGTTTGACGATGTCGGAATTTAGTAAGCTTAGACTTGTTGGATTTGTTTTGTCAAGACGCCCGATTCGACTATGAAATCATTAGATTTGATATCTGTTTGACCTTCCAAATGTATCTGAAAAACTTCCAAACGCGGTTTAATGACCTGATGTGGGCTTGATTTGACTTGGAGTGGACTAGTTTTCACATAGCATTAGGTTCGTCTCATCGAGCCGGTCAGTTTGACCAAAAGTTTGTTGAAATCGGAGTTCTGGATGACTCTTAATTGAAGTCTGAATTTTTTTGCTAAAAAAATTATCTCGAGATTCATTTTAATGCCTCAAAATTCGTATCGGATGATGAAAATTTACTAGACATATATCAATAATAATCACTAAATTGTAATAATAATAATAATAATGATAATAAGTCGTTACACCAACTAAAGATGTTGCACCTATAAAAATAATTTTTCATCATAATCCACAAAATTACACCTCTTCAACTTTTACCTACATAAAAATTGAAACTTGTGATAGAGTGATAAACTTAAATAAAAAGTATCATATATCTCATGCACTAAACTATATATTAGCAACAACTTTCCCATCACTGGCATTATTTTTTTTCGAACTACGTATTATCTGGACGGATTATATGGATGGATTGGATTTGACTGCCCTGAATTTTCACTTCGTCAAAGCGGAATCATGTCTAGTTCAGCTTACGAAAAAAAAAGCCTCAAACTATAATTTCTTAAAAGCCGCAACTAGAACGTATAATATAAGCAGCTCAGTTGTAGGAGTAAACCTTATAATGGCATTGACATTCACAGCAATACCAAACAGTTTGCTAATTTAAAATCAGTCAAATAATACAATACTAATATTAGACAATTTTGCTAATTTGAGGCTCTGATTTGGAAGCAAATTCACCAGACATATAAAATATGAAATCAGCCAAACAATGTAGTGCTGCTTATAGGATTGAAATCTTATCAAATATGCCATAATAACAATGATTTATGTGTCTAAAAGCTAACAACCTTAATTACGAAGATATGAAGAGGATAATGGAAAGTGAAAGCTATATGCATATTATCATCCTCGATTTTCCATTTACAGACTTTCATTCGTCGGTTAAACTTTGATGTGGATAATATGCATGCATAAGTTTAAAAATATAATGTTGTTTTTATTAAATATATTTATAAAATACTAATAAAAAATAATCATTTTTGATCATATCAAAATGGAAAATTGAAAGGAATAAAANTGTTGTTTTTATTAAATATATTTATAAAATATTAATAAAAAATAATCATTTTTTATCACATCAAAATGGAAAATTGAAAGGAATAAAATTATATATATATATAAATTAAAATTTATTTTTAGAAGGAATTAGGTTCCCTGCAAAGATATATAATATGAAAGGAATATAATGTAAAAGTAATGAATTGTAATTAAATTCATGTTTGATTGTTTTGTTTGGAAAAAAAAAATGAAATGAAAGTAAAATATTTAGCCGACAGACGCCAACAATATATGTGGAGGCTGCGTTCAAATCTTACGAGTGGCGATGACGTCTTGCAATGGCCTTTACTATCCGGGAGCAGTGACTGTTGACAAGCGATAATAGTTGACATAGGGCAATGAGCAGCGGGCCTATAGGTTTTGAAGGCAGTGGTAATCACAACAACTATTCAATGATTGTTGTTCGGGTAGTGGTGGTCAATGACAAACGAGCAGGGTGTTGCTAGCGTCAACGGTGACATATAATATTTTGGGTAAAGTGTATTTAAAATTTGCCCAAATTCAACGAATTTTAAATACCATCAAAATAAACTTTAGAATAAATTTTAAATGTAATGAAATTTGTACCTAAAATAGTAATATGCATGCATATTTCTATTATTCGTTGCTCTTCATAACAATTATTCGGTATATATCTCATACAAAAATCCTTTGATTTATATACTCTTATTGAAAGAAAAATATGAAGACAATACATTTATTATTAAATTAAAGTCAAAAAATATTTGTTTGAGAGCGAAATAAGATTCCTCAATCATATTTGAGCTCACGAGAATAAATAATAATATCATTTTTGCATGCCTTCTGCGAAATTATAAATATCCCACAAAAATTACGCGCCTTCCTTCCGGTGGCTCCACGCAGCCACCTCAACAAACATCTCTGTTAATTTTCCACGTGGCACGTTGACTGGTCTTGCCAGGTGGCAGACGAATTGAATAATGCAGGTGCGCTCAATTCTTCCAAGGCGGAAGACTAAAGTTTTGAGAAAAGCCAGCTGGATCCAGTTAATAATATTCGAAGAATTAATAGGGGCAGAGGTCAACGCGGGAGTTCTCTGTAGATCCGTCATTCCTACGTACGTGCCAGCTGTTTCGAACCAAGATCGAACTTTTAACTTGGGAAGGTTTGATCCTATCCATAACTTGCGTGCGCACGTACGATTTGGTCAGAGCAGCCCTTATGCTATGCATTAACTAATTCATAATTCAGCTAAACAGCGTGCATGGAGTCTAAATATTTGTTAATTACCTTAATTTCTTGAAAATTGGTTCTTTAGTTTTCTATAACTAAGTATTAGTGGTGGTTGAGTTCTTCAGGAATTAAAAATAATATTTATGATGTAATGATTATTATATTTGAGGTATATTTGTAAATGGTGGTATGGTCTGCTTTTCTCTTATCTAGAAGAGAAAAGAGAGCTTATGCTAATGGATGCCGGTGGATCTACACCTAAATATAGTATTTGATTGTTTATTTATTGTGTAATTTTATTTTCCATATTATTTTGTACAATAATAATAACAATATAAATGATAATAATTATAGTAATTTTAAGAATTTAAGCATTTCATTTTAGTTTTATGAGACTTATATGTAAGGAAAGATAAAAATATATGTTACGAATTTGATTAGATAATATTTTAAGCAAAGAATACGTGGATTGAATATAGTGTGACATTAGTTATGTGCCAAGTGAGGCCTTTAGTCACAAGAAAATTAGGAATTTTTTGTATCCTGTTAAGTTCATCAAGAGAAAACATTTTTAGTTGGTGTGTGTTTTAAGATAATTTTGATGGATAAACAAATGGTTGAATATATTGAGTTCAATATCTTAGCATTAGGTTAAGACTTATCATTTGAATGACTTGACCAAATTTTGTTTGAAATGTCTTGGGCTTTGAGCAAATTCAAACAAATGAAGTTTGAATTGCAACTAGCTTTAGCCTAGTCGCAATAAATGGCTCATTGAACTAAATTCATATTCTAGCGGTTGCTTGATTAAATTGATGGGAATGAATTTGGCTGTACAAAAACTTGGATTGTTGAGGAATTATATAGACTTGAATGTTTATTATAATGCAAAATAGATCATAGCTCCCAATGTTGTTTGATCTATACTGCTTTTCAGGATTCAGATTGATCAGTATTCCTTATAAGATATCACAGAATAAACATTAGTTATTTGTTAAATCTATCCAAAGCGTCGTATTTTTCTTTATTTTAGGAGAGGGGCTATGATAGCATTTATAATCTTTCATTGACTCAACATCAATCACTCTTTTTTAGTTTTTTTTATAAGAGCAAATAATATTTACCACCCTATGATTCTGACTCTCTTAAACTCCTTTTATAACCATCGCCATATGAGGCACTTCTTACAATTTAGTTTATATTGAATTGACATTTTAATCAAATTTATATAAATATGCAAATCTTTAATAGTTAGAATTATAACTAGTACATATTATTAACACAGTTTTCTTTTTCAATAGTAAATTTAGCTTTAAATTTTTTTTATTCTACTTTTGAAGTCATTATTGAATTGAATGAAAGCAATTTTTCAAGGGACATTTAAGATCATTTTTATTATTTATTTATTTAAAACATATATTTGATATAGTATAAAATAATTAGTTATTTTTAAAAGAAATAAAAAAAATTTTAGATATTTTAAATAATTTTAAAAATATACAAATTTATTTAAATTTTAAAATATTAAAAAATTTAAATTAATAAGTTAAAAAAAAATCTCCTAAATAAGTTCTTCTCCTCGGTTTATTTTTGTGCTATACTCCACTCTGTATACGATTTCATCATTATGATCAGATCTAAACAAATGCAAAAATAAAATGAAAAGTGTGTGTCTACACACACACACATAGATAGATATAAAATTTCTTAAACATTTCACTATCATGTCATCTCCTACATGAGAAACGTCCAAGTGTCACAAGATAGACACCCCTACGATAAAACCAGCACTTCAAACTCATTCACCACTGCCCATAGCCGCCGTCCAATTTACAACCCGCCCACTCTTTCCAAATCACTTTCATTTACTTAGGAAACAAGCCAATTATACGCCTTTTTCCCAATCAATAAACTTATAATAATAATAACAATAATTAATATATTTTGCATGACAATCATCTAATATATGCCCAAATCTCAAGTTCCCCACATCGATAATAATAATGGCCTCTGAAAACTACAGCTGCCATTCTTACCCATAAGCAGGGCAGAGCTCTCCATTCTCTTATATAAATACACAATTTCTCCATCATCTTCCCAACTCAGAGGAAACTATAAACCATCAGCAATGGCCTCCTCTATTCCTCCCCTCTCTCTCCCCTTCCTCCCTCTTCTCATACTCTCCGCCTCCTTCGCTTCGGCAGCCGGTAACTTCAACCAAGACGTCGATATCACCTGGGGCGACGGCCGTGGAAAGATACTCAACAATGGCGAGCTCCTCACCCTCTCCCTCGATAAGTCTTCCGGTTCTGGCTTCCAGTCTAAGAACGAGTTTCTCTTCGGTAGGATTGATATGCAGATCAAGCTTGTTGCAGGCAATTCCGCCGGCACTGTTACTGCATACTATGTGAGTTTCTACTCAATCTTTACTGTTGTTGTTGTTGTTTGGTTTTTGGATTTGAGAGGAGATGTGTGTGAATATTTGTGAATATTGCAGTTATCGTCTCAAGGAGAAGCGCATGATGAGATTGATTTTGAGTTCCTCGGCAATCTCAGCGGCGATCCGTATATNTTACTGCTTACTATGTGAGTTTCTACTCCATCTTTACTGTTGTTGTTGTTGTTTGGTTTTTGGATTTGAGAGGAGTGGTGTGTGAATATTTGTGAATATTGCAGTTATCGTCGCAAGGAGAAGCGCATGATGAGATTGATTTTGAGTTCCTCGGCAATCTCAGCGGCGATCCGTATATAGTACATACGAACGTTTACACGCAGGGGAAGGGGAACAGAGAGATGCAGTTTTTCCTCTGGTTTGATCCTACCAAAGATTTCCACAACTATTCCATCCTTTGGAATCCCAGCCACATTGTGTAAGATTTTTTTCTTGTGTATTTCTATAATATAAGATAAGCTCTTAGGAGTAAGTTAATTTCTCAATTTCTCAAATTNTTCTTGTGTATTTCTATAATATAAGATAAGCTCTTAGGAGTAAGTTAATTTCTCAATTTCTCAAATTNAGTGTAAGTTTTTTTTTTTCTTGTGTATTTCTATAATATAAGATAAGCTCTTAGGAGAGTTAATTTCTCAATTTCTAAAATTTGCTGCAGATTCTACGTGGATGGATCGCCCATTAGAGAATTCAAGAATCTGGCGGCTACCAAAGGGATTCCTTACCCGAACAATCAGGCGATGAGATTGTATTCAAGTCTGTGGGATGCAGAGGACTGGGCTACCAGAGGAGGGCTGGTGAAGACTGACTGGAGCCAAGCTCCATTCATGGCGGCGTTCAGGAACTTGAACGCTGACGGCTGCGTTCAGGGTCCGCTCGCTTCTTCCTCCTGTGGCTCAAAAGCATGGATGAATCAAGCGCTGGACGCGCAGAGCTTGAAGAGAATGAATTGGGTGCAGAAAAATTATATGGTTTATAATTACTGTACTGATTTGCAGAGGTTTCCGCAGGGGCTTCCACCTGAGTGCTCTGCAAACTAGAAAGGGAGGTTTTTTTGGATGGAGGGATGGTGATTTGAGTTTGTAAATAGTAAAGGTGATTGTTTTGATGGGAAGTCAATAANAAGAGGTTTCCGCAGGGGCTTCCACCTGAGTGCTCTGCAAACTAGAAAGGGAGGTTTTTTGGATGGAGGGATGGTGATTTGAGTTTGTAAATAGTAAAGGTGATTGTTTTGATGGGAAGTCAATAAACATTGGTGTTTGGTTTGTTTTTAATCATACTAGATGTTTGTTTGCCTTTTGGATTTATCTTGTTTATTGTAATTTTTTTTTTTATTATACCGCTAGAGAAGTCATAATCAGAACCATGAAAGTAAGTCGGATTTAAATGATAAATAAAAATATTTTTTTTAAGAAAAAGAGGATATGGTGGGTGCAAAAGGTCAAGNATTATACCGCTAGAGAAGTCATAATCAGAACCATGAAAGTAAGTCGGATTTAAATGATAAATAAAAATATTTTTTTTAAGAAAAAGAGGATATGGTGGGTGCAAAAGGTCAAGGGGTGAGGTGGACTCTGTTATTATCTACAATATTTAAATTTTTGGGTTCTGTTTATTGTTTTTACAATATTTGTACTCTTACTAAGGGACAGTTCTTATCTCATTTACAACTTCAAGTAGGATATAAATATAAATTACTAGATCTAATATATAGTGGTGTATGCGATCATCCCCAAAATTTTTTTTTTTAATCAAGGCTTTAAAGTCTAGGTTAACCCCACCTAACTCGGGTTAATTTCAATCAATTTAAAATCAAATTTGGGTTAACTTGACCTAAGTAGGAGTCAACTCAAATCAAATTAAATCAATTTTAGGTCAACCCGACCTAACTCGGATTAATTCAAACCAACTTAAGTCAATTTTGGGTTGATCAGACCTAACTCGGATTAACCCAAACCAATTAAGATCAAACTTTGGTCAGCCCGACCCAACTCAGATTAACCTAAATCAACCTTAACCCGATATAACTCAATTCAAACTCAAATAACCTAAGTTGAGTGTTTAACCTCTCATAAGAGAATGAAAGCACACTTAATATATGTTAGAGACACGGGCTGAAATGTAAAAAAAAAAACATAAAAGATAAAACAAAAAACACACACTAAATGATTAAACTTTAAACTCCAACCATAAAATATGATTTGGTTTGAGAGGGAAATTCGAAGGAGGCAACCTATGACTGCTAATGAAGTATCTTTTGGTCATTCATGATTAATCAAACCACAAACTCAATGACCCCAATAGGACGGAACAATGGAACCTTGACCGATTCATTTAAAAAAAAAATTATAAAATTTAATCGGCTAAGAAGTCTTAATCAACAAAAAATTTTAAACCCTAAAAATTGAAAAATGCACTAAAACTTAGGGTCTGTTTGAGACAATTTATTTGGTGTGGTGGCGTTTTGAAAACGCACCAGGTTTGTTTGGGAAAACTGCGTTTTAGCAGCTTACGCACAAAATTTTCACACTGCATCTTCTTAGGTGAGATGACAGTTTTCTGGCTGCGGTCTGGAAAATTAAAATTTGTAATAGTGACCGTGCTTAACTTTATCAACATATTATTTTTAATTAGCTTATCGACAGATTATTCAATAAGTTGCAGTTGCCCCAAACAGACCCTTAAATGAAACACTAAAAAACAAAGATCACCGAACGTACTTTAACCTTGCTACCCAGATCTGCAAAGTTCTCTTGGAGGATGCAACCAGTGGTTGTTGATAAGAATCTTCAGGTCNTAGTTTGGCGTTTACTGGGACGTGAATGTATTAACAGTAAGAAGAGTGCGACTGGCACGGAGGCAATTTGCGGAAAATTTGGAAGTCAACCCACCAAAAAAAAAATCTTATTATTTATATTCAGTTTGAATGGCTTCGGATTGAATTTATTTTCTTATTCTTATTTTTAGTTTTACTTTTTTTTTAGGAAAATATATACATCTGCACAAAATGTCAAAGAAAATAAAGGATTAAGATGAAAGTGTCTCCTCTCGAGGTAAACAATCAACTGACGTTTCACGACTGAGCATGAAGTCTCATCTCCAAAACCCAGGATAGGTTTAAGCTATGGAGATTCCCTGCTCGGAAGCAGTAGGACCCGCCGAAAGTGAGATGTAAATCATCCAGGCAACGAGTGTCGTCGTATACTCCACATAGACTGCGACAATATTCGCCTAAGACCTTAGAAGATCGCGAGATCTAGTTGAAACAACGAACCAACGAGACTGGCGAGACACAAGCCATGTAAGACTCGAGTTGAACAAAAAATGAGCCAAGACTCATTCAACGAAAAAAAACTGGCCAATCACGTTCAACTGACCAACCTCGCATACAGACCGACCGCTCTGGTTGACTGATTCTACTCTCTCTCTTCCTTTCTCTACAGATTATGATCCAACAACATTTAATATAATTTTTATAATTTATTTTATTTTAAAATTAATAAGCTTATTACTTAGATACTCAAATATTTTTTATATATTTTGAATGTTTTTAAAAAAAATAATTTTTTGCAAATAAAATTTAAATAAAATAAAAATAAAAATAAAAATGATTCAAGCAAATAAGTTTTAACGAGAATTTTTTGTAGCACTTCTTTCTAGAAAAAAAATAATTGCTCAGTTGATCATCCTTTAGTACTAATGCATGCTTGAATTTAGAGCTGGGCATTGTCAAAAGAAAATAAGGAATACTAATAGAAGATTTTATAAGGAATACTGACTTCTATCTTTTTTATTTTAATAATTGTAATATTTCTATTTTAAAATTTAACAAGTGAGAGTCATTATTGATCACAGGAGCCGTTTGGGGCAGCGTATAAGTATGACAGCGTTTTCAGAATGCTGCCTATCTTTGTTTCGCACGTTCTTACAAATTATTTGGAAACGACGTTTAATTTTTTTTATTAGACGCAGATCACGGGGTTATACTCACGATCCTCGTTCGCAAACAGCTTTCATCCCTCGTTTTACGGCTCTACCCTTCTGGCTCATGAGAAACCTAGCTCTCACGGCCCACAAACCTTCGCTCTCCTTAGCTGAAAGCCATTCGAACAAAGCCGTTTGTTGCTCTCCGTTGCCGAAAGCCAGGCTCCCCCCTCCTACAAATCCTCCGTCGCTCTCCTTCTTGCCTTTTTCACCCAACCATCTGTTTGGTTGAATAGAAATTGTGTGAATATATAAGTTTTCCTTTTTTTTTCTGTGTTACGCGGGAAACTCACACAATGTGAAGAAAGCATTTCTTTTACAAACTTATCACATTTCAAATGAATTAATGTTATGTTGTAATTTTTTGGTGGTTTGTATATGTTAAATTAGTCTGAAGAGGGTTAATTGGTTCTAAAATATCTAACATGTATGCATTGTCGTTTTGTTGAGAAAATTACAAATTCTGCGTGACAAATTTTTCATCTAACTAAAAAAATCTGCAAATAAGTTGTTTACAAAACACAAAAACCAAACAACTAAATAAATTATCTCTAATATGAGCAGAATTATCATTTATTCAGAATCAACTATTTTCCAAATACACAAACAAAACAGTCAGACGACTTATCCAGATCAGCTACTCATCAGCAGATTATCAGGATAAGTTGTTTATCAGCATAAGCTGGATAAGCTCCAGCTGCCCCAAACAGACCCTAAACAAATACAAACCTACAAACCCTTTTAAAAAGATTAGCCATAAACAATCTTTTATAAAATAAAAAAAACTAGGGGTTTTTACATACATAACACCTAAAACTTTTATATTTATCTTTTTGGGCGCTTTTAAAAATCATATAAAGAATTTCTTATATAAAAATTTGCAAAGAGTGATTTATCCAATAATTAACCCCAAATGAGCTCAAATCCATGTTTTGATTATAGTTAAAAATTTTGCTGACTTTAATTGGAGGACTTGACAATCTATTTTTATATCATTATAAGCAAAATGAGGTTTTTATTGAGAGAAATCCAATGAGCTCAATATAAACAAATTCTAAGGTCATTAAGATGCTTAAATGCTAAGACATAATCTATGATTAAAAAAACAAAGATGAAACATCCAACGAAATAATTTCATGTTTTAGCTAAATTTATAAAATGTTAGTAAAGAAATTATAAATATATCCTCATTTTCTAAATGAAATTTTCACTGAATTTGAAATTGGAGAGATTTTGGAGATTAAAAGAACTTTAAATGGTTTGAAACTAACTATCATTGCTAGCAATCATTGTTGCTCGACTTGGTGAAAAACTTAAGTTATTCCAAGTTATGAGTATTTTATGGTTGATTTAAATCATATCTTAGAGTGTGATTGAGGTAGCTTGTGCTTATCCAGATAAACAGTTTATTTTCAAACGCGGCTCGCAGGTGAAAGGGTGAATAGGTTTGATAGAATGAAAGATTGTCCCATATCTCTAGCGCCGCTCCGCGCCTGACTTTGCACGTGGTTCGACCCGCGGCCTACATTTAGTGTAAAAACTCAGCCGCATCTTCGAATAAACTGCCGAAATTAGTTTTTCAAACGGTGAGGCTGCGTTTATAAGCTACCCCAAACGGGCCCTTATTTTCGATATGATTATGCAAGACTTTTGGAACTCCACATCACCATTTGGGCCATACATGGAGTTTTTCATCATAAATCAGTAGTCCCCACTTTCATATTCAGGATTTTGATTGTTGTTGACTGAAATCAATCTCTAGTTTTGTGAGTCATAGACCCATTTGGTTCCATTTACTACCCCCATTCATGGGCCACCTATTTTATGCAATATCATAACACCCACCCCCATAGATATAGATTTTTAACAACTAGAAACTTTTAGCTTGAAATATACAAATAAATAAAAGAATATTTAAAGATATGTTAAATAATGTAATTTGAAATTAAAAAAAAAGCTCATTAATCCCCATCACCTCTAACATTTAAACTCCTAAAATCTTAGAAGTTAAAAAATTGTTGGCTCAATCATTGTATATCTTTGACTCACACTTCGACATTAACTCTCCCAACTACGCATTTTAATGATTCAATATACTTTCCTACCAACCTGATCTATTGTGATCCTCAAATTTGGCTGGCAATTTGCCTTGGGCAATCTCATACAATATTTTAGTTGTTTAATGATGTTTATATAAGGCTCTAGCTTTGATGATATAACCTAATTGGATATAAGACATATAGAATAATTCTAGGGTTCATAAACTATCCAGGAAGAACTCTTATTATCATTTGACTTTAGGTTAAGAGCCCAAAATTGAACACTATCATTTTAATTGTAGTTTATTTTATCGTAATCACAATCCTAATCAATTTAATCTATCACAAACAGAAAATAATATTACAGAAACATTAATAATGATTAATGAAGCAAATTAACATGAACTCGATAAAAGAAAATAGGGTCGGCACATTATAATACTCTTGATAAATATTATCCCAACACATATAATGCATCAAACAAACAAACAAAAATATCAATGTAATTATAAATTAATGTAGAATTTTTCATTATTCTTCATTCTTATCCTCTTCAAAATCCTCACCCAAGTTCTCATCTCTGGGAGAAATGATTAAATATATATATTTTGTAAGTATGTGCAGACAATTGTGGATGGGATGACCACATCATTATAATTTCACTTAGATGTGGTGTGATCTTCCCATCTACCATTATCCGCATATACTTACAAAATATATAATATTTTCCCTATCTTTGGAGCCAAAGCTAGGTCTGACTCAAATGTATCTTCTCAATCATAAATATTCATCTTACTAAGTACATAGTTAATCAGTAACAATTGTATTCAATATGAAATATTGAATATTAGGGGCAAATACATACATAACACTCAAATTTAATAATATTATTTGATGAGAAATAAATAATTTAATTAATTTTATAAAACATATATCATGTCATATCTTTGTATCATNTAGTCAACCCACCAAAAAAAAATTCTTATTATTTATATTCAATTTGAATGGCTTCGGATTGAATTTATTTTCTTATTCTTATTTTTAGTTTTACTTTTTTTTTAGAAAAATATATACATCTGCACAAAATGTCAAAGAAAATAAACAATTAAGATGAAAATGTTTCCTCTCAACTGAAGTTTCACGACTGAGCATGAAGTCTCATCTCCAAAACCCAGGATAGGTTTAAGCTATCAAGATTCCCTGATTCCCTGCTCAGAAGCAGTAAGACCCACCAAAAGTGAGATATAAATCATTCAGACAACGAGTCTCGTCGGATACTCCACATAGACTGCGACAATATTCGCCTAAGTCCTTAGAAGATCACGAGATCTAGCTGAAATGAGGAACCAACGAGACTGACGAGACACAAGCCCTGTAAGATTCGAGTTGAACAGAAAATGAGCCATGACTCATTCAACGAAAAAAACTGACCAATCACGTTTAACCGACCAACCCCGCGTACAGACCGACCGCTCTGGTTGACTGATTCTACTCTCTCTCTTCTTTTCTCTCTTTCACTCAGCTCTAACTCTCGAGTCATGATTCACAAAAGATAAATTATGATCCAACAACATTTAATGTAATTTTTATTATTTTATTTTATTTTAAAATTAATAAACTTATTATTTAGAAACTCAAATATTTTTTATATATTTTGAATGTTTTTAAAAATAATATTTTTTTGCAAATCACATTTAAATAAAATAAAATAAAAATAAAAATAAAAATGATTCAAGCAAATAAGTTTTAAAGAGAATTTTTTGTAGCACTTCTTTCTAGAAAAAAAAATAATTGCTCAGTTGATCATCCCTTAGTACTAATGCATGCTTGAATTTAGAGCTGGGCATTGTCAAAAGAAAATAAGGAAATACTAATAGAAGATTTTATAAGGAATACTGACTTCTATCTTTTTTTTTAATAATTGTAATATTTCTATTTTTAAATTTAACGAGTGAGAGTCATTATTGATCACAAGGGTCCGTTTCGGGCAGCTTATAAGTGCGGCGGTATTTTCATGAAAACGCTGCCTATCTATTTGTTTCGTACGTTTTTACAGATTATTTGGAAACGGTTTTTAATTTTTTTATCAGACGCAGATCGCGGGATTATACCCCTGATCCGTGTTCGCAAGCAGCTTTTACCCTTCTGGCTCACGAGAAACCTAGCCCTCACTGCCCACAAACCTTCGCTCTCATTAGCTGAAAGTCATTCAAAGTCGTTTGTTGCTCTCTGTTGCCGAAAGTCAGGCTGCCCCCCCCCTACACATCCTCCGTCGCTCTCCTTCGGGCGCCTTCCGTCCTCCTCTACTGAAACTCTGGTTAGCCATGACTTCCTTGACAGCCCGCGTGCCCCTGCTTCTTGACTCCATCGTCTCTCTACGCCTCCGCCTCAGCGGATATAGCCTTAGCTCGAACCCGTCTACTCGCTCTGGCCGATCGAAAGGAAACAGAGATTGGTGGGAGAACGACATCAGAAACCTTGTAGGGCTTGCTGGAGTCGAAACCAAATAGAAATGGGGTAGGGGAATGGAGAGTTGAAGCCATGGTTAATGCTCAAATTACTCTCTTTTTTTTTCTTAGTAATTTGAAGGGGAAGTAAAGGAAGGTGTGGGGAGAAGGGAACCGAGGTTGGGGTGTTTATAGGATTAGTTGAAACGTTGGAGAAGCTTCCCAGTCACAGCATCTCCTGTCTCAAACATGTTCCTTTCTCCTCCTATTCGCATCAAATCTATAATCAAAATAAACTGCCCATCATCCACTGAGTTGATTTTCTTGCCTTTTTCACCCAACCATTTGTTTGCTTGAATAGAAATTGTGTGAATATATAAGTTTTTATTTTTTTTAGCTTGTCTTACGGCGGAAACTCACACAATGTGGAGAAAGCATTCATTTTACAAACTTGTCACATTTCATATGAATTAATGTTATGTTGTAATTTTTCGGTGGTTTGTATGTGTCAAATGAGTCTGAATGTGATTAATTGGTTCTAAAATATCTAACATATATACATTGTCGTTTTGTTGAGAAAATTACAAATTCTGTGTGATAAATTGTTCAATTAATTAAAAAAATCTACAAATAAACTGTTTACAAAAAACACAAACCAAACAGCTAAACAAATTATCCCTAATAGGAGCAGAATGATCATTTATTTTGAATCAGCTGTCTTCCAAATGCACAAACCAAACAGTCAGACAGCTTATCAAGATCAGCTACTCATCAGCAGATTATCAGGATAAACTGCTTATCAGCATAAGCTGGATAAGCTGCAGCTGTCCCAAATAGACCCTAAACAAATACAAACCCTTTTAAAATGATTAGTCATAAACAATCTTGTATAAAATAAAAAAACTAGAGGCTTTTACAAACATAACACCTAAAACTTTTATATTTATCTTTTCGGAAGAATTTCTTATATAAAAATTTGCAAAGAGTGATTTATCCAATAATTAACCCCAAATGAGCTCAAATCCATGTTTTGATTATAGTTAAAAATTTTGCTCACTTTAATTGGAGGACTTGACAATCTCTATTTTTATATCATTATAAGCAAAATGAGGTGTTTATTGAGAGAAATCCAATGAGCTCAATATGATCATTAAGATGCTTAAATGCTAAGACAGAATCTATGATTAAAAAAAGAAAAGATGAGACATGCATCGAAATAATTTCATGTTTTAGCTAAGTTTATAAAATGTTACTAAAGAAATTATAAATATATCCTCATTTTCTACATGAAAGTTTCACTGAATTTGAAATTGGAGAGATATTGGAGATTAAAAGAACTTTATTGCTTTGCCAAATGGTTTGAAACTAACTATCATTGCTAGCAATCATTGTTGCTCGATTGTGTCTAATTGGTGAAAAAATTAAGTTATTCTAAGTTATGAGTATTTTTTGGTTGATTTAAATCATATCTTAGGGTATGTTTGGGGTAGCTTGTACTTATCCAGATAAGCAACTTATTCTCAGACGTGGCTCGCGGGTGACCCAAGTGGTTCAACCCGCGGCCTATGTTTAGTGTAAAAACCCAACCGCATTTTCGAATAAACTGCCGAAATGAGTTTTTCAAACGGTGATGCGGCGTTTATAAATTTCCCCAAACGGGCCCTTGTTTTCGATATGATTATGCGAGACTTTTGGAACTCCACATCACCATATGGGCCATAAATAGAGTTTTCATCATAAATCAGTGGTCCCCACTTTCATATTCAGGATTTTGATTGTTTTTGACTGAAATCAATCTCTAGTTTTGTGAGTCATAGACCCATTTGGTTCCATTTACTATTATTAATGGGCCATCTATTTTATGCCATATCATAACACCCACCCACATAGATATAGATTTTTAACAATTAGAAACTTTTAGCTTGAAATATTTAGTTAAATAAAAGAATATTTAAAAATATGTTAAATAATATAATTTGAAATTAAAAAAAAAACTTAATAATCTCCATTAACTAACATTTAAACTTCTAAAATCTTAAATGTTTAAAATAAATTGACTAAATGACTCGGTATCTTTGACTCGCACTTTGACATTAACTCTCCCAACTACTCATTTTAATGATTTGACATACTTTCCCAACAGCTTGATCTTATGTGATCCTCGAATTTGGCTGGCAATTTGCCTGGGGCAATCTCATACAATAGTTTAGTTGTTTAATGATGTTTATATAAGGCTCTAGCTAGCCTTACCCTTTGATGATATATCCTAATTGGATATGAGACATATAGAATAATTCTAGGGTTCATAAACTATCCAGGAAAAAAACACTTGTCATCACTTGACTTTTAGCTAATTTTATGGTAATCACAATCCTAATCAATTCAATTTATCACAAACATAAAGTAATATTACAGAAACATTAATAATGATTAATGGAGCAAATTAACATGAACTCAATAAAAGAACATAGGGTCGCACATTATAATACTCTTGATAAATATTATCCCAACACATATAATGCATCAAGCAAATAAAAAAAATATCAATATAATTATAAATTAATGCTGAATTTTCCATTATTCTTCATCCTTATCTTCTTCACAATCCTCAACCAGATTCTCATCTCTGGGAAAAATAATTAAATATATATATATTTTGTAAGTATGTGCGTACAATCGTGGATGGGATGACAACATTACCATAATGTCACTTAAATATGATATGATCTTTCCATCCACCATTATCCGCATATACTTACAAAATATATAAGATTTTCTCCACTTTGAAGGCAAAGGCACACTAACTCAAATATATCTTCTCAATCATAAATATTCATCTTACAAAATACATAGTAAATCAATAATAATTGTATTCAATATGCAATATTGAATATTAGGGGCAAATACATACATAACACTCAAATTTAATAATATTATTTATTGAGAAATAAACAATTAAATTAATTTTATAAAACATATATCATGTCATATCTTTTTATCATCAATTGTCAAACTTAATAAAAAAAGAAAAAGAAAAATCCAGATTTAACAAAGCATGCAAACTGACCTCTCAAAACTGAACTACTCCTTACATCTACATACTCTCTTCTTGACCATTATTATTTGCATGAACCTTAACCATAATCTTAATGTTAACAATGCATCAACTAACGTAATTACAGTACTGAGCCAGTTATTCAGATAGCTTATTAACTGCACAGCTGAAGAACCCTATCCTTCTTCTCCTCCTCCTCAGCAGTGAGCCTCTGGCATGATGGACAAATTCTCATAGTTTCAATCTTTGATCCATAGAACCTAAGCTCATTTTCCCGCCTCAGCCTCTGGTTCTCATCCGTCACCTTCTCTTCAGTAACTCACAATCCACTTCTCTGTGTTTCAACTTAGTTCTGTCAAAATAACAAAAATAGATCCCATTGTTCCATTCTTTAATGTCTCATTTCACAATCAAACTTTGCAAACTTGAGCAATTTTTTTTTTAACATTTATGTAAGTAATATCGATTTTTTACGACATGAAGCCTTTCAAGTTTTCCTTATAAAAATTCATAAAGGGACTTGTTAAAATACACACACACACACACACACATATATATATATATATATATATATATCACGAATCTCAAGATATATGGACTGCTAGGGAAGAAGATATGACGGATCGGAAGGATCAGTAGGCAGTCGGTGAGCTTCCTGCCAATCGAATCAGTCTTCTAATTTTATTATATACGAACATCTTTGTAAATTAACAAACAGTTTCTTTGACAAATCAATGATGAGGGGACTAATGTATACTTTTGTAATGTTGAGATATTTATCTATAAAAAGGAGGTTCATACATGAATAAAAGGGTGGCACTCTCTTTTAGTGTTCTTTACTGTTTCCTCTCTCCCCCCTCTCTCTCTCTCCTATAGAACGTTCGATACCTTGGACATGTTTCCCGTACATTTTTAGATTCAACATCTTTTAAGGTGCGGTGTGCGTGGAAACATGTCATCAATAGAAAGAAGAGCTTAGCAACAACAACAGAGAGAATTCAGTCAGAGAAACGTAGTGGAAGCAACATACACTAGAGAGTTCATGGAAGAATTCATCCCACAATGCTTGCAGGATTTGAGAACTTGGATCACCAGCCTGATGTCATGAAAATTTGCAGAGATACTCAGAGCCGTGGTTGTTTTGGGGACTGTCCCAGTCCCAGGAGGAGAACCGACCAGCTAAGACCACCTAACCCAACAGTAGAACTCATGACGACACTAAAATAGTTCAGTTGTTTGACACTTGAATAATTTTAACATTGTGACTAATCAAATGTGTTTAGTGAGCATCAAATTCATTCATGAGGTTAGGAAACTATTTTTTTCTAGCTTCATTGGCGAACATCTAGGATGCATTAGTCACGATGTCAGTGTCGTCATGAGTTCTACTGTAGTTTTTATTTACTATATTAAAAATAACAAATAGGAAAGACGGATCAACCCTAGAGTTATTTAATCAAGCATTTCTCATTTTTCTAGAGTCAACGATTCAGGTTTTTTAATGATTCCATCCAATGGTACATACATTTTTTAACCACCGCTAATTGTTGAAGGATCGTCAAAACTTCTTTCTCGCCGGCCTTCTTGCGGGAAGGGAGAGAAGGGAGGAACTACATCTCCAATCTTCTCTCGGTTTCGTAGTTGGATCGAGCACTTTGCTCCGGCTCAAGTTCACCCCGCTCCTTCCAGCAAAGGTCCATTCCCTACTCCTGCTTGCTTCGTCGCCTTTGTAGGAGTCTGTCCGGACTCCTGACGTAGCTCTACGTGCGGCGTATGTTATTCCTGAGTTATTTTCAGGTTATTTTTGGGTTATTTTCAGTAATCCTGAAATAACACGCGTTCTTTATTTTTGAGTTATTTCAATATTATTAAAAATAATTCAAAAAATAATCTGAAAATAAAGCCGCACCTAAGCACATAAAATTTTTTGCCTTTGTAGGCATTCGTTGCCCTCTGTTAGGCTCGCGCTTGCTTTCAGCGCCGTCCCCAGCCGTTGAGCCGTTCGACGACGCCAAACACACGTTCTCCTCTGGTTACGTTCGATCTCCCACGCTCACCTATTCTTTACTGCAAGTACTGGAGGCTCGTCAGTATTCGTCTTCTTCTTAGTCGCCGCTGCTTCGAACAGGCTAGAGGCTTCGACTCTTCGATGCTAAAGGACAGACCCTTGCAACGCTGCTCTACGGCGTTTTTGCCGAGACTTGCTGCGAGCGCATCAACTTCACCCATAACAGCATTTCCACCCTGAGAAAGGCAATGACGATCGGCTGCTCTCCAGCCGGTCGCATCGTCATGGAGCTTTTCCCCGACAGGACTCAACGCACGGTCGAGAACTTCAGAGCACTCTGCACCGGCGAAATAACCCCAGATATCGGCAATCTAGGCCGTCTTTTGCTGTTGGGCGTGAGAGGAAACGAGTTATCGGAATCGATACCTTACCAGCTCAGCCATTTTCGCAAGTTTCGTCATCTTGACATCGGATCCAATTACCTCACAAACCCTGATTACTCCAAGTTGGAGGCCATGCCATCACTCATCAAACTATCACTTTCACTCAACAATCTGGATGGAGAATTCCCTGCCTTCATCCTTAACTCCACCAATCTCACCTTTCTCGATCTCTCCCAAAACTATTTCTCTGGTTCAATACCAGATTCAATCGCAACACACCTGATTAATCTGGAGCAATTGAATTTAAGCGTCAACAATTTTAGGTGAAATCCCAGTTTCCCTGACAAATCTCCCAAAGCTTTGAGAGCTCTGTCTCTGATCGAACAATCTGACGGGAGAAATTGATCTGACCATCGGTACCATCTCAAATCTTCAGGTGCTGGAGCTCCAAAACAACTCTCTCGGCAGCACGATCCCTTGTACCATCGGCAAACTCAGAATGCTCGAGCATCTCAACTTAAATTTGTCGAATTTGAACTCTACCATCCCTTCCGAGCTCGGCTCTTGTACAAACCTATCATTCATAAATCTCTCCGACAACCACCTTACCGGGGGCCTGCCGCCGTCTTTCTTAAACCTTACCAAGATGATGGATTTCGGGATTTCTGGAAACTTGCTCTCCGGCGAGATATCACCGGTTTTGTTCACCAGCTGGTCCCAACTTGTTTTGTTTAATTTTTATGGGAAAATTCCGGCGATGATTGGGCTGGCCACCAATATGACCTACTTGTTTCTCTACAACAACAAATTTACAGGTTCAATCCCGTTGGAGATCGGCAACTTGATCAACTTGATTAAATTGGATTTGTCCAAGAATTTGCTCACTGTACCAATCCCGAAAACAATTAGGAATCTGAAAATTTTGATTTCTCTAAGTCTCTTCATCAACAATCTCGACGGCGTCATTCCGACGGAGATCGGATCCATGACGGCATTGCAGTCTTTTTGACATCGACACCAACCAATTTGAAGGCGAGCTCCCGAGCACCATCTCTCGGCTTGAGAATCTGCAGTTGTTCTCCGCTTTCACCAACAAGCTCTCTGGCCATGTCCCAGACGATTTTGGCCAGAACTGCTCGTTGATATATGTTAGTTTTTCAAACAACAGATTCTCCGGCGAGCTCTCCCAGCAGCTCTGCAGCAGACTGAAACTCCAGACCTTGACTGTAAACATCAACAACTTCTCCGGCCATCTGCCTTCTTGCCTCCGAAACTGCACCGACCTCTCCTGCAGTATTTGTTCATCCCTGCCCAAGCATCAGGGGGAGCTGTGTTTCCAACCGGGCCTTCTCCAAACAACCATCAGAACCAGAGACCTCTACATTTGTCTCTGCAGCCGACAGTTTTTGTGTCTGGTTCACTACACCATTGCAATTTCAACGATTTTCCCTGCGCAAGCAATTGAGCAACTGCAGGCTTGCATTTTTAACAAACAACGGACATTATTTTTTCTTTCTAGAAGAAATTTTGGTTCGCCAATGGGATTTGTTTTTTCTCTCCAGTGCAAATCACGGAAGATCTCCAGTTGAAATCTCAGTTTTCACTCTCTGTGGAAATCGTTGTCCCCCGCAGAACCGCACAGAGTACTGGCTTCCTTGAGGGCTCTCCCAAGGTCGTTTTCCCTGCAATTTTTTCAGTCGCAGATCCTTCCCGCGGGATCTTCCAACCATCATACCTCTCGATTTCCTTCCAGGGCCGTCGAAGCACCTACCTACAGCGGGACCTATCCCTTGATGGCTTTCCTACCACTGGAACTCCCTCCTGTAGTCCTTCCTGCCAATGCTCCCTCCTGCGGCTTTTCCTACCGCCAGAACTTCCTGCGGACAAATCTGCTGCCGACTGGACCTTTGGGTTTACTTCTGCAGTCGGTTCTCTCCCCTGCAGTCTTCCCACCGTTGGACCTCCCTCATGCAACTTTTCTCGTCGTCGGATCTACCTCAACAAATTTTTCTCTGCAGATTTTGGCCAACTCTTCCCAAAGAAAGCACTGCCTTTTTCCTGCAACATTATTGCAGCCTTTTTCGAGCACTAAAGTTTTCCTGAGCACTGTCGTTGGCTCTCTGCAACTTTCCTGCAACCTTCCTGCGGCCTCCTTGCAGCTTTTCTGCAACCTCCCTGCAGTCTTTTTGCAGTTTTCATGCAATTATCAGTCAACCGATGACTTACAAATTCATCAATGTCTCGAAATTGAGCTTGGCCCTCGTCCATGCCACTCTCAAGCTTCGGCGCTCTTGGGCTTCGACACTTACGATTTGAGGGTTGTTAGAGTTTTTTGGCAAATTGATTCCACCTATCTAGTCAGCATACCGCAACTGATGTTTTCAAATTCAAGTTGAATATGATTTTCAACCATATAGAACTTGAGGGAGAGTGTTGAAATATCTAATTTAAATTACAAGATTTATTGTATTTCCTGTTAAGACTTATAATAGGAAATAATTTATTCATAGAAAAAAGTTATGAGAAATAATTTTTTTTCCTTAATATGAAGAGATATTTTATTTTCATATATTAGGAATTATTTGTTTTACTATTTTATATTATTTCCTATTATCTCCTAATAATTAATATAAATTAATTATTGGAGATATCAGGTGATATATCTTTTTTTTTTTTTTTTTTTTTNCTTACATACGTCTTCATTATGCACTAATCTCACAATCTTATTGAAGTTCAACTTCAGTTTACCTGAAGAGCTGCTCATTATCGTGACTAATGCATCCTAGATGTTTGGCAATGAAGCTAGAAAAAATAGTTTTTTAACCTTATGAATGAATTTGATGCTCACTAAACACATTTAATTATTCACAAAGTTAAAATTATTCAAGTGTTTAACAACTGAACTACTTTTTGTCATATTCATGTTGAATAATCTCTTCATCAGAAAAGTTATTTGATATTGAAGGTTTCATATACATCTTTGTCAGTGTCGTCATGAGTTTTACTGTAGTTTTTATTTACTATATTAAAAATAACATATAGTCAAGCATTTCTCATTTTTCTAGGTCACCGATTCAGGTTTTTTAGTGATTCCTTCCAATGGTACATACATTTTCTTTTGCTACAACATAGTCTTAGTAGGATTTAGCCATTAATTTAGCATAAATCCAACTAAACATTAAAAAAAATAAAAATCAAATCTAACGCTCAGTAAAATTGAATTTTTTTGGGTGCCACCTTTCTTCCTACATTCCATCTCTTCTGTGATGTAAATTTGAATGCGATGCAGATTTAAGAATTTCTTTCATCGTGGAGTGTCATCTTCATTGCCATCTCGGTCAATATAAATCTTGATTAATTGGATATACTAAATCCTATTTAACCCTAGAATCCTTATTTTATCATATAGTATTCAACTGTATAAAGTACTTACCCGTTTTTATTTGCTTTATTTGACATGCTAAGAAATAAAGAAACAAAACAACACAAAAGGAATGAAAAAATCGTGGCCAAAACATTCCTTGTTCCCCAAGTTTGCTAGAAGTGCAAATGAGAAGGGCCGCGAGGTTATTTGTGGAAGATGTTCTTTCAAGAACTCGTATAAAAGCAAGGATAATCTCTTCCAGATTCATGAAGCTTATAATAAATTTGTGGAGGATGCTCTTTCAAGAACTCGTATAAATAACAAGGGCCACGAGGTTAGCCTCCCTCTCTCAAGCCTCTGTTGTAAGTAATATTTTTTCATTGAGAAGATTAATTTATTAGTATCGTCTATGATTTAATTTCTTGAAGAAAAATTAGAGAGAGAGAGAGATTAAGGGTCTGTTTGGGATGCAACTTATTGAATAATCTGCAACTAAGCTGATTAAAAATAATATGTCGATAAATTAGGTGTGTGATGGTTATTAAAATTTTTTATTTTTTTGAAAAGCCGGTCTGCAGCCAGAAAGCTGCCACCGCACATATATAGGTGCGGTGTGAAAATTTTGTTTTTAGCTTTTTGAAAACGCATAAGATGTCAAAATACAGTTTACCCAAACAGGTCAGGTGCGTTTTCAAAACGCCACAGCTCCAAACAAGCTGACAATTAAAGCAATGANTTTTTAAAAGCCGGTCTGCAGCTAGAAAGCTGTCACCACACTTACATAGGTGCGGTGTGAAAACTTTTTTTATAGCTTTTTGAAAACGCATAAGATGTCAAAATAAAGTTTACCCAAACAGGTCAGGTGCGTTTTCAAAACGCCACAGCTCCAAACAAGCTGACAATTAAAGCAATGAAGAAGAAGAGTTTCGCTCGTCGTACGTAACGGCGATCAGCCTTGACGATATCTCTATTTTCTGAGCTACCTATCTCTCCATATTTATTTATTTAAATATTTAAAAGTTGGAGGGGTTAATGACCGATTTTACTGTCATGATAACTTGCGAATTTGAGGGCATGTATTAATTTCCTCAAAGAGACAGCAATATAATAATTATTTCAGGTCGATTAGCTGAGCAAAGGCTCTCCTTTTTTATTTTTTTTCTATTTTTATTTTATTTTTTTAACTCTTGGGGGTTGAGTTTGAACGATATTCTCTTAGTCAAATTTATAGAATTTTAAAAACATTTTACACAATTTTTTTATTTGGCCATTTGCACACGCACTATAAATTTTTTGTATATTTACTTATATCTAATTTCTTTTTTTTTTATATTTTTAAATTGTAAAATTATGCATAGAAAACCATATAACTTAAAAAAAAAAAATTAATTATATATATATATAGGTCGGGCATTTGCTTGTCAGTTGTAAGTGCCCTCTGATCAAATATCTAAAACTAGCTAAATATTCAATTCATAACAAGTTTTTATTGAGCTTTACAATATAATTTATATATTTTTCTCAAAATATAATTTTTCTACATAATATTGTATCTCCACCTTCACCTAGCAATACGGTGTCAAAGTACCACCTCTCAAAGATACATTGGATCTTAAGGCTTTTGCATAAATCTTGTATTATATACAATTTAAGAATATATCTCATAGCTCTCACTCACCTTCTTAGCTACACCTGCAAGAATAATTCTCGTTTGTAAAGGATAAATTTAGATGCCAACGTTGAATCATTTATTTTATTATCCGATTAATATACACGAATCTTGCACACACTGAAATTATTATGATCATAAGAACAAGAGATTTTCATTATAAAAACCCATTGAATCTAGTGTGGTTGGAATGTTTCTGTGTGTGCGAGCATAGGACAGTTAGTATATATATGATTCAAAACAATATTAAAGTGAGCTATCTTAAAATCAAATTTGACTAGACTTGTGATTAAAAATTGATTTTAAGATAGCTCAAATCAATATTAGTTTTGAATCATAACAAGTAACTTTAAATTTACTTGGAGTTAATTAGGAGATATCACAATATTAAAGAATCTATCATTTGAACTCCTTAAGAGATGAGGCTTCATCTACCCTAAAATGAGTAGAAAAGGGTGCTTTCATAATGTTGACCAATTAATAATGTCAAGTTGTCCCATAGCAGAGAGATGCCTAAATAATACAGACTGATTTCATCAAAGCAACTCTTCTATCTACTCAACCCCAAAAGGCCAACTAGGCAANCCTCCTCAGCAGTGAGTTTCTCACATGAAGGACAAATCCTCGGAGTTTCAATCTTTGATCCGTAGAACCTAAGCTCATTTAGTTCCCACCTCAGCCTCTGATTTTCATCCGTCAGATATTCGCACATTCTCTTCAGTAACTCACAATCCGCTTCTCTGTGTTTCAACTTAGTTCTGTCAAAATAACACAAATAGATCCCATTGTTCCATTTTTTGATGTCTCATTTCACAATAAAACTTTGCAAAATTGAGCAATTTTTTGTTTAACATTTATATAAGTAATATCGATTTTTAACGACATGAATCCTTTCAAGTTTTCTTTATAAAAAATCATTAAGGGACTTATTAAACACATACGCACACAAAAATATATATATATATATATATAGGCACACGCGCGCGCGCACACACAGACACACAGACACACACACACATATACTGTATATGAGAAATATGCCAGCACGAATCTCAAGCTAGATGGACGGCTAGGAAAGAAGATATGATCGATCAGACGTAATCGTAGACAACCGTCTGATTTGGACACTGGCTAAGGGAACGCCTTGTTCGAGCAATCGGTAGGGCGTGATGCGCCCCTACCGCGTGATGTTTTTCTGTGTGTTTTATGTCAACACACACACACACATACTGTATATGAGAAATATGTCAGCACGAATCTCAAGCTAGATGGATGGCTAGGGAAGAAGATATGATCGATCAGACGTAATTGTAGACAACCGTCTGATTTGGACACTGGCAAAGGGAACGCCTTGTTCGAGCAATCGATAGGGCGTGATGCGTCCCTAGCGCGTGAATTTAATTCGTCTACCTATAATTACGCACTAATTTAGTTTTTAAAAAATGGCCAAGAACTTGACCCAATTTATATTTAACAGCTAATATTATAAAATATAGAAAATAGTTCACGCACCAAGGGTTTTACGTAAGTGCACGTATCACTTCAAGTAATATAGAGCTTTCTTTAAAAACCTAGTATCGATCCAACGAAGAAGCGAGGTAGGAAATCTCTTAGGCTAATTCTATTATACTACTATAAGCAATTAGTTTGGAAAGTTGATTACATTGGTTTTAATGTATGCTAACAAAATTAAGTTTACTCAATTAATTTCTAAACTTTAAAGTTAAATTTACTAAGACTAAACAAAGTTTTGTGACGAAGAGTTCAAATTTAAGAAATTATCCTTCCTACTACAATGAATTTTTGGTTACTGATAGAGATAAATCGTTTGAATTTGTATTGTGCCAAATAAGAGCAGTTTTAGTACTCTACCCTGATTCAGTGTTATAGAGAATCATTGGCTTATCTCAGGTTTAGTCCCTAAATCCGTGGTCTGGCTCGGAGGATACTGACTCTCACTCAAGAGCTCTCACTTCCCTTCCCCTAAAGGCTAACGCTCGCGTTAGTTCTTAAACACTAAGACCAAATTGAGGATTTTAGTTTGTCACTCTAAAATCTCCAATTCTACGCCCAACAATGTACATGCCCTTATTTATTTGCACCTAATTCCCTGAACAAAACACTCCTCCATGGAATTAAATGTGATTCTCACTTTGTTGTAGAAATTATAATCTATTTCTTGGATCATATGTTTCACAACAGATTTTAACATTTCAATTAATCAGATCGAAAAGTAAATTAAGAACGGAGTGGAAAAATCATCACAATTTATTTTATATTTTAAAAAGGCACATCCAAATTATCTCTTAATTTCATCATATCTCAGAGTAGAGAGAAAGATAAAGAAGTCTACTCATAACTCATGAGGATTATACGACAAAACACAGATTTTAAATATAAAACCAAGTTTACAAAATAATGAAATGAAAGAACACAACTTATCTTAAACTTCTCCTCAAGTAAATCCCTCGATTCCCTTGTAGCACTTTCGCTCTTTACAATATACACTAAATTCTCTCTTAGAAGTGTAATGAAGAAGAAATATCTTACCTTCCATCTCCTCTTACAATTCTTCAAGAAAATCCTCTCCACACACAAGAATTTACTCTACAAAAAACTCACACACATTCACGCGCGCACACACACAAACCCCAACACACGCACACACATGAGAGGCGCCAAGCCCTCCTTTTTAAAGAGACAATAATTCCCTCATTTTTCCTAAGAGTCAAATATATTCATCCAAAAGACATATCTCTTCATTCAAGAGCCTTCTTCAAGTGTCTAGATGCATTGAATCACTTCATGGGGTGTTTGAATCACTTGGGAGCCTTCTAGAACATCAAAATCTGCCAAAAATCAGTCCATAACCGTCCCGGGCATTGTCGGCGTCGGTCTGGGCGCCGTCGGGGCCACTTTTCTTTGCTTCTCTGAACTTGGGCCCCGTTAGCGCCGATCTGGGTGCCTTCAGCTTCAGTCTGCAGCAGCTCCACTGTTTCGCTCTGTTTGGCTCTGTTTTAACTTCGTTTCATCCCATTTCAGTTGTGTTTTGTTCCTAACAGATATACCTAAAAAATAAGCACGAAAACAACATTTCATACTTCTAAGAAGCATGAAAACAACTTTTCTTTGAAGTGTAATTTTATTCAAAAATATGTAAGAAGTGTAAATGAGATTAAGCATAGAAAGACATATGGAAATGTGCCAGGATAGAATTTTCTTTTTTACTCTTTTTTTCTCCAAATTGCACTGTTTTTGCTTTTTTTTCTCCAAAACTCCATTTTTTGTCCCTGAAACCAAAAATATGCAAAATACCTTTCTTTAAAGTGTAATATCATTAAAAATCATTAAAATTGAGCATAAAATATATATGAAAAAGTAGTCATTTTTTATGCGTATCAGGGCGTGTCAGGAGATCTCTCACAAGGTGGTGATTGACCATCAGAAAGATCGGCAAGGAGTATCTTCGCAGATCAGATGTCGATGGATTCAAGGCTCAGTAAACGGTTGGTGAACTTTCTGCCAATCGAATCAATCTTCTAATTTTATTATATACAAATATTTCTGTAAATTAGCAAACAGTCCCTCTGACAAATCAATAATGAGGGGACTAATGTATACTTTGTAATGTTGATACCTTTATGTATAAATGGAGGTTCATATCATGAACAAAAGTATGACACTCTCTTTTACTATTCTTTACTGTATTCACTCTCTTCCCCTCTCTCTCTCCTATAAAATGCTTTATACCTTGGGCGTGTTTCCTGAAAAATTTTAGATTCAACATCTTTTAAGGTGTGGTGTGTGTGGAAACATATCATCAATAAAAAGAGGAGCTCAACAATAACAACAGGGAGAATCCAATAAGAGGAACGTAGTGGAAGCAACATGTATTAGGGAGTTCATGGAAGAATTCATCCAACAATGCTTGCAGGATTTAAAAAATTGGATCACCAACCTGATGTCAGGACAATTTGCAGAGATACTCAGAGTCGTGGTTGTCTTGGGGACAGTCCCAGCCCCAGGAGGAGAACCGACTAGCGAGGAGCACCTAGCCCCCCTCAAGGAAACCACCAGCAAAAATGCAGGAAAAGTGATCCACCTACAATAGAAGCCAGACGACCGGTACCAAGACAGCACCGGACCCGCCCTGTGGAGGAGAGAAACCGACCAGCACAGACCGAGATGCATAGGCAGCCGAAGAATGCTTTTTCTTTACAGGTCTCGGGAGCTGAACCACCGGGGAAGTTCAAGATGCCCATCTTAGAATCATATAAAAAGCGGTCGGATCCCAACAACCACTACGCATCCTTCAAATCATCCATATGCATGTTGAAAATTTATGATGCCCTCAAGTGTAAGAGATTCTTCTCAATGTTAAGATCAACCGCATTAAGGTGGTTCGACGATTTGCCCATGGGAGTAATCACCTGTTTTCTGGAGATCAAGAGACATTTTCTATCGCATTTTTCCAGTGCCCTGAGGCCTAAAAATAATGCCCGATCCCTATCAAAACTGAAGCAGGGAGCCGACAAGACCTTGCGGTCGTTTATTGTATGTTTCAAGAGTGAAATGTTGGATGTCAAGGTTTTGAAATTTGACATAGCCTAAGCTGCACTGAAATCATTCATATCATATCACTCAAATCATTCATATCATATCATACACACCACCAAGTCCCCTATGTATTCACATATCTAACACCTAAACTTTGCTTTTTTACCTTTATATCACTCGAATCATTCATATCATATCAAAAATATCACTATTATAACTTTTTAAGAAGTGAAATATATCTTTTCATGCATAGAGAGGGTAGCATGTATTTAAGAATTGAAGTTTAGGTGTTCGATACATATGTAAATACATAAGAATTGAGTGGTATATATGTAAATCTCCCTTTAGTTTTATTAAAGATGGTTTGAATTAAGAGTTGGTTGGATTTTGATCTTTAATTCAATTTTTTTTCTTAAACTTTGGTTATGCTGAAAACCAAAATCCTTTACTTCATTAATAAACCTGTTATGTAGACAATTTAACATGCCTCAATGCTAGAGAGAAGAGACTTCACCACGTGTATGGGTCCTCACTCCACAGGCTTTGCTCAAACTTTTAACCCAANTATACGTCTCCATTATGCATTAATCTCACAATCTTATCGAAGTTCAACTTCAATTTACCTGAAGAGTTACTCATTATCATGACTAATGCATCCTAGATGTTCGGCAATGAAGCTAGAAAAAAATAGTTTCCTAACCTTATGAATGAATTTGATGCTCACTAAACACATTTAATTATTCACAAAGTTAAAACTATTCAAGTGTTTAACAACTGAACTATTTTTTGTCATCTTCATTTTGAATAATCTCTTCATCAGAAAAATCTTATTTGATGTTGAAGATTTCATATACAACTTTGTCAGCGTTGACATGAGTTCTACTGTAATTTTTATTTACTATATTAAAAATAACAGATAGGAAAGGCGGATCAACCCTAGAGTTATTTAATCAAGCATTTCTCATTTTTCTAGGTCACCGATTCAGGTCTTTTAGTGATTCCTTCCAATGGCACATACATTTTCTTTTGCTACAACATAGTCTTAGTAGGGTTTAGCCATGAATTTAGCATAAATCCAACTAAACATTAAAAAAAATAAAAATCAAATCTAACGCTCAGTTAAATTAAATTTTTTTGGGTGCCACCTTTCTTCCAACATTCCACCTCTTCTGTGATGTAAATCCGAATTTATTAAATTCAAATGCGATGCAGATTTAAGAATTTCTTTCATCGTGGAGTGTCATCTTCATTGCCATCTCCGTCAATATAAATCTTGATTAATTGGATATACTAAATCCTATTTAACCCGAGAACCCTTATTTTATCATATAGTATTCAACTGTATAAAGTACTTAACCCGTTTTTATTTGCTTTATTTGACATGCTAAGAAATAAAGAAACAAAACGACACAAAAGGAATGAAAAAATCGTGGCCAAAACATTCCTTGTTCCCCAAGTTTGCTAGAAGTGCAAATGAGAAGGGCCGCGAGGTTATTTGTGGAAGATGTTCTTTCAAGAACTCGTATAAAAGCAAGGATAATCTCTTCCAGATTCATGAAGCTTATAATAAATTTGTGGAGGATGCTCTTTCAAGAACTCGTATAAATAACAAGGGCCACGAGGTTAGCCTCCCTCTTTCTAGCCTCTATTGTAAGTAATATTTTTTCATTGAGAAGATCAATTTATTAGTATCGTCTATGATTTTAATTTCTTGAAGAAAAATGAGAGAGAGAGAGATTAAGGGTCTGTTTGGGGTGCAACTTATTGAATAATCTGCAACTAAGCTGATTAAAAATAATATGTCGATAAATTAGGTGTGTGATGGTTATTAAAATTTTTTATTTTTTTGAAAAGCCGGTCTGCAGCCAGAAAGCTGCCACCGCACATATATAGGTGCGGTGTGAAAATTTTGTTTTTAGCTTTTTGAAAACGCATAAGATGTCAAAATACAGTTTACCCAAACAGGTCAGGTGCGTTTTCAAAACGCCACAGCTCCAAACAAGCTGACAATTAAAGCAATGAAGAAGAAGAGTTTCGCTCGTCGTACGTAACGGCGATCAGCCTTGACGATATCTCTATTTTCTGAGCTACCTATCTCTCCATATTTATTTATTTA
>JXCR01069909.1:108571-130580 GCA_002079205.1 Phalaenopsis hybrid cultivar
TATGTATCTATATATATATATGTATGTATATATATATATATGTATGTATATATATATATATATATATATATATACATACATATAGATGCGCCGCGTACTCACATTAGTTGGTCAGGCATCTGCTTGTCAGTTGTAAATGCCCTCTGATCAAATATATAAAACTAACTAATATTCAATTCATAACAATTTTTCATTGAGCTTTACAATATAATTTATATATTTTTCTCAAAATATAATTTTTCTATATAATATTGTATCTCCACCTTCACCTAGCAATAGGGTGTCAAAGGACCACCTCTCTGAGATACATTGAATCTTTAGGCTTTTGCATAAATCTTGTATTCTTTACAATTTAAGAATATTTCTCATAGCTCTCACTCACCTTCTTAGCTACACTTGCTAGAATAATTCTAGTTTGTAAAGGATAAATTTAGATGCAAATGTTGAAACATTTATTTTATTATCCGATTAATGTACACGAATCTTGCACACACTCAAATTATTAAGAACAAGAGATTTTCATTATAAAAACCCATTGAATCTAGTGTGGTTGGAATGTTTGTGTGTGCGAGCATAGGACAGTTAGTATATATATGATTCAAAACAATATTAAACTGATCTATCTTAAAATCAAATTTGACTAGACTTGTGATTAAAAATTGATTTTAAGATAGCTCAAATCAATATTAGTTCTGAATCATAACAAGTAACTTTAAATTTACTTGGAGTTAATTAGGAGATATCACAGCATTAAAGAATCTATCATTTGAACTCCTTAAGAGATAAGGCTTTATATACCCTAAAATGACTAGAAAAAGGTGCTTTCATAATGTTGAACAATTAATAATGTCAAGTTGTCCCATAGCAGAGAGATACCTAAATAATACAGACTGATTTCATCAAAGCAACTCTTCTATCTACTCAACCCCAAAAGGCCAACTAGGCAAGTCCATTTAAAACTTTCACCATAATAATTCACGGGATCTAGCCCAAGAAATGCAAATTTGACTAACTTCACATGGACATATCCTATACTTAGAAAGCCTCAGCATATATCTAGGAGCTATAGCTGACATATTTTTATGCTACGAAAAGTATTCATTAGGCTATAATATGCAATTCATTCATTTTATTTAGACATGTTTGGTTTTATAGAGCTATACATCCACCATCACCAACAAATAAAGAGAACAAATAGCCTGAGGGCAAATCTAAGACTCTCTAATTGTTGTCTTAAGCTTTATTATGATTTTACTTCTTTTTTTTTTTGTAAGCAAAATACAAATATTATCCACAAACAAATTTGAATCCAAAATATTTACATTGCAGTCATATTTCTAATTAGTTCAATTTGATTCAACCTAAGCTCGGTCAACTTCAATAGAATCAAATTTGATTTATNATTTGGTTTTATAGAGCTATACATCAACCATCACCAATGAATAAAGAGCACAAATAGCCAAAGGGCAAATCTAAGACTCACTAATTGTTGTCTTAAGCTTTATTATGATTTTTCTTCTTCTTTTTTTTTCTTGCAAGCAAAATAGAAATATTATCCACAAACAAATTTGTATCCAAAATATTTACATTGCAATCATATTTCTAATTAGTTCAATTTGATTCAACCTAAGCTCGGTCAACTTCAATAGAATCAAATTTGATTTATTAGTATTAACATTAAAAGCATTACCTTCTATATATTTTTAATTTTATAAGATTATCAATGTACTATATTATAATAATGAATTTAAAATAAAAACTATCATTTAAGTTAACATATTTAAATGTGCTAAGAGACTGCGTCAAACATTGTTAAAAATTCAGAAATTATTTTGATCATCAACTCTTTTATGCTTATTAGGAATCAACTCCTTAAAGCATGTGATAAATTAAATTTTCAATATTTACATTGTCTTGATACCAATGGGCTTTGATAGCGAAAGCCCAAAGCCATTTCAAAGTATTAATATCGATGCAAGACCTTCAATGCTTATTACATTCAGCAGAACCACCACCTTAATTGATAAGGTGATTGAATAATCATCTCCATGTATGATCTAGTTNTCATCTTAAAAATTCATAAATTATTTTGATCGTTAATTCTTTTATGCTTATTAGGAATCAACTCTTTAATGCATGTGATATATTAAATTTTCAATATTTACATTCTCTTGATACCAATGAGCTTTGATAGCAAAAGCCCAAAGCCATTTCAAAGTATTAATATCGATGTAAGACCTTCAATTGCATATTACATTCAGCAGAACCACCACCTTAATTGATAAGGTGATTGAATAATCATCTCCATGTATGATCTAGTTCTCTCTATGATTAGAACATGTGCTTAAGATAATAATCTATATAAGTTATTTGTTAGTTGTTTGAAAGCAAAACTAGTAGGAGATGAATAGAGCCGGCCACGGGACACTCAAGTGGACTCAAAAGAGAAATAAAGCGAAGTTTTTTCGATCCAAGTCGAACGAGTCTTCATGTAATATTCTTTCAACTTTTCTATTAGAAATTATTTCAGTTGTTAAGAGTTGGTTTCTTCCANCGGAGACTCAAGTGGACTCAAAAGAGAAATAAAGCAAAGTTTTTTCGATCCAAGTCGACCGAGTCTTCATGTAATATTCTTTCAACTTCTCTATTAGAAATTATTTCATTTGTTAAGAGCTAGTTTCTTCCATCAATGATAAATAAAAATATATTTTAGTGGAAAAAGAAATGTTTAACATGTTTTAAGACTCTTGAGACAGCTTCTACCTGCATTTGGAGAATTATTTTTTTGTTGTTTTCTTCTTAAAATTTGTGGTTAGAAGTTAATTTTTATAACTAGATATGTAAAAATGTTATGGTTATAAAATAATTAATGTACGACTTTTTAGAAAAAAAAAAATGTTTGTATGTCTCACTATAATTTTCTAGAAAGCTAAAGGCGCTCGAACAAATCCAAAATTTAGTGCATGTTTGGGGCAACCTTCTATTTATGTCGCATTTTACATTGCCATCACAATTCTATNTGTTATAACATAATTAATCTACGACTTCTTAGAAAAAAAATGTTTGTACTTCTCACTATAATTTCCTAGAAAGCTAAAGCCGCTCAAACAGATCCTAAATTTAGTGCATGTTTGGGGCAACCTTCTATTTATGTCGCATTTTACATTGCCATCACAATTCTATTTGTTGAATTACTTTTGTGAATCTAAATGTGGTCATTGCTTCGTGAATTTGTTGATCCAAATGTAACCTCTATAGCTCCAGAGGGAAGCCCCTGGCCCAAATTGTGGAAGCGTCAATCCAAGCTCATGACCCAACAATAGTAATTAGTGCAAAATGATGCCAATTCATTTAAGAAGCATCCCTTCTACCTAGTAGAATGAGTAGATCGTTAAAAACCAAAGGAAAAATTCATTTCTCCGAACAAAATAAGTTTAAACAAACATTTTCGACTCCTTGAGTAGATTCTGATAAAGCATGTACGATACAATTAGCACATGTGTGTGTGTGGAGAATAACTTGTAAGCTTGGTGGATAATAGAGTGATGACACTGATAAATTCATACAACCTAAACACCAACACTAAAAAGTTTACTGTCAGATGGTGTAGCGATAAGCAAAATGATAAAGATCAATATAGACACCATAATCCATAAATACCCTGTAAAATGGAAGACTGGGATAAACTAATAAGATAGCAAACCTACTTCTTGTTGTTGACCGTAAATAAGGAAAAAAAAAAGAGAAGAAGAAAGAAGGAGGAGGAAAAGTAATAAAGATAAATAAATAAATAATATAATTACTTAATCACTTAATTAATTACCTCATTTCACTCTGTGGGAGCCCGCCAAAATGAGATAACTGTTCCCGCTCTGGCTCGGTTACAAGAAGCAGCATTCGCACTCCTTCGCACGTCTCTCCAAAAATTCATTTTGTCTCTGTCTTTCATTCTTGGCCAACTTCAAAAGAACCAATCGAAGCCACCAAAATCCCTCTCCATTTCTTCATTTTGTCAAAATCCACACACGCAACAAAAAAAGGTAAAAAAAAAAACTATTACTTTTATTTCCTCCTCGCTCTTCTTCACTTTTCACACATCACCACTATGCGCGTGAAGGTATACCGTATTTCTTTGTTGTTTTTCTTCTCTGTGCACACATTTCATCTCCCAGTCTCGCTCACAATGAAACAACCAAAGCTCTCTCAAAATAAAAATAACAAAAAATACAGAGTTCATGGGGAGCGGTCACTCATTTTTTAAGCCCACAAATTTTCGGCGACTACGCTGGGAAAGGGTTTTCTTTCCATCTAACTAGTAAAATGTGGAACATAATATTAAATTATTGATTAACTGATCCCCTATTTCTTTTGTACAAGATGGATCTTCAAAACACTATTTTTACTGTTCAGCGTGGGTGGAGGTTAACATACGCCTAGCTAATACTATCATCACCACTGGGAACACTGAAACCACCATTTGTTTTGGTAGCCTATAATTCCCTGTCGAAACCCCCACGATTGTCGTCCTTATTCGATGTATGCCCCCACGAGGTCATCCTAAGATCCCTCGTCCTGCTCATACACCTGCATGTCCTGCTCACCAGCCCGTGCAAGGCCCAAAACCTGTTGAAGCTAATGCTATTGAGGTTCCTCGAAAGAGGTCGTCGGTATTTGAAAGACTCATGATTACTGAAGCCCCAACAGCGAGAGAAACTGTGGTTGGACGAAAGATTCCATTGGCTCTTATTCGCCAATCTACTAAAATAACTGATGTACATTTCGTGTCGGGCACACACGATGCTGAAGCTTCCTCATCTTGAAGAAAACTAACCCAAAGACAAAGGAGGAGAAAGAACAATGAATTACAAGTGCAACATTTGTTGTCTGAGTAGCCTAATACTCTACTGACCTTGATGTCAGAAGCCAGTGTTCCCACTTGTAAGAAATTTGAAAATTTGAAAGTGGGTGAAGCGAAACAGCTCTACTAGCGATATAAAATAATCTTTCTGAAATCAACAATGTCAACCTCTATAGGAAGAAAAAAGGAAACCCTAGACCTTGTCTGCTCTAGTGCCTAAGGTCTTAAAAGTGGCAAAGGAAAAGGTTTAATGAAAAAGAAGTATGGAAGACCGACCCGTCATAACTAGGACATAAAAAATCGACTAAAATACTATCATCAATAGTCGTTCCAAGTCAGCATAGGCAAGTTTCGCTCGGCGAGCATCGAGGCATAACACCTAGACAAAGTGTCCAAAAATCCATAGCTGAAAAACCCTAGCAGAAATGAAAACAATTACGGAAGCCAAGGACCCATGAGAAAGAAAATTTCGCTAGAAAAACTGTGAAATCTGGTGTGAAAAAGAAACCCCAGCTTGATGAATATCGTGGTGGTTGACATATTGGAGAATCCTCCAATAAATCCCATCGTCAATTAACTCCTCCTAAGGAGGAAAGCTATCCCCATCACATACCTCTAACTGATGAATCATCTGTCCCGCACTTTGAGCCCGATTTTTATTGGAAATGTTGCTCGAAGATTAGAGTGCAAGAAGAAGACAGTAAAAATGAAGATACCAAGGAGGTCGAGGTAGTCTATATGGCAGACCTTGCTAACGATCAACCTAGAACCAGATATTATCGACAACAATGTAATACTATAGTTCTCAAAGAATCTTATGAAAAGCAAGGGGAGAATGAGCAAAGTTCCTCTTCAGGAAATGAAGAAGAAGCAAGAAATGAAGAAGAAAGGGAAAAAGAAGAGTCGATACTCATTAGTACTGTCGCATTCGCTATACAACAAAAAGAAATGCGACGTCAATTAAGGGTCGAAGATAAAGAAATATCTCAGCTCAACATTAAAAAGAAAAAAAATGATGATGATGACTACCATGATGGAGCTGATACAAAGAAATGCTACGGAGGTCCCTATACCTGCTCTACCAAATAATCATCAAACGTCAAGTAGTGTTGTCGTTAACACGGCTATCAACCCAGTGCCACAAACTTCATGTGTGTGAAGTATCCCCGGAGAGAGAAATGGGATGAACCAGGTGGCTCGTCACCCTACGCCTCAAAATATTGTTAGTACATCCGAGCTCCTGAAAACAGTGCAACTCATGACATTAATCAATGAAAAGATCAAAGCTCTTATAGCCTCAGAACAGACTGAGAAGTTGGTGGGTAAAGACCGCCCTTATCCAGCTGAATGTGATGAAGCCACTTATCCAAGAGATATTCAATAACCAAATTCAATACATTTAATGACATTGGCAATCCAAAACATCGTCTAGCCCAATTCAAGGCATCATGTGGCAATGTCGGGGGCATGGATTCATTGTTATTCCGCCAATTCATTAGTAGTTTGACAAGAACTGTTTTTCAAAGGTATGCAAAATTTTCAAATGATTCTGTGAAAACGTTTGCGGAGCTTGAAAAAATGTTTATCAAAAGATTTGTCAGTGTAACAGAGAAAACAACTATTTTTTATCTCGTTCTAAATAAAAGAAAGAAGATAAGTCGGTGACGAAATATATATGTCATTGGCGTAAGCTGAGNAACTGTTCCCGCTCTGGCTCGGTTACAAGAAGCAGCATTCGCACTCCTTCGCACGTCTCTCCAAAAATTCATTTTGTCTCTGTCTTTCATTCTTGGCCAACTTCAAAAGAACCAATCGAAGCCACCAAAATCCCTCTCCATTTCTTCATTTTGTCAAAATCCACACACGCAACAAAAAAAGGTAAAAAAAAAAACTATTACTTTTATTTCCTCCTCGCTCTTCTTCACTTTTCACACATCACCACTATGCGCGTGAAGGTATACCGTATTTCTTTGTTGTTTTTCTTCTCTGTGCACACATTTCATCTCCCAGTCTCGCTCACAATGAAACAACCAAAGCTCTCTCAAAATAAAAATAACAAAAAATACAGAGTTCATGGGGAGCGGTCACTCATTTTTTAAGCCCACAAATTTTCGGCGACTACGCTGGGAAAGGGTTTTCTTTCCATCTAACTAGTAAAATGTGGAACATAATATTAAATTATTGATTAACTGATCCCCTATTTCTTTTGTACAAGATGGATCTTCAAAACACTATTTTTACTGTTCAGCGTGGGTGGAGGTTAACATACGCCTAGCTAATACTATCATCACCACTGGGAACACTGAAACCACCATTTGTTTTGGTAGCCTATAATTCCCTGTCGAAACCCCCACGATTGTCGTCCTTATTCGAT
Source organism: Phalaenopsis hybrid cultivar (assembly GCA_002079205.1). NCBI lineage: Eukaryota > Viridiplantae > Streptophyta > Magnoliopsida > Asparagales > Orchidaceae > Phalaenopsis > Phalaenopsis hybrid cultivar. The sequence continues at coordinate 115,804 of JXCR01069909.1, forward strand.
GTATGCCCCCACGAGGTCATCCTAAGATCCCTCGTCCTGCTCATACACCTGCATGNACATCCCTTCTACCTAGTCGAATGAGTAGATTGGTATAAACCAAAGGAAAAATTCATTTACCCAAACAAAATAAGTTTAAACAAACATTTTCGACTCCTTGAGTAGATTCTGATAAAGCATGTACGATACAATTAGCACATGTGTGTGTGTAGAGAATAACTTGTAAGCTTGGTGGATAATAGAGTGGTGACACTGATAAATTCATACAACCTAAACACCAACACGAAAAAGTTTACTGTCAGATGGTGTAGCGATAAGCAAAATGATAAAGATCAATATAGACACCACAATCCATAAATACCCAGTCAAATGGAAGACTGGGATAAACTAATAAGATAGCAAACCTACTTCTTGTTGTTGACCGTAAATAAGGAAAAAAAAAAGAGAAGAAGAAAGAAGGAGGAGGAAAAGTAATAAAGATAAATAAATAAATAATATAATTACTTAATCACTTAATTAATTACCTCATTTCACTCTGTGGGAGCCCGCCAAAATGAGATGACAGTTCCCGCTCTGGCTCGGTTACAAGAAGCAGCATTCGCACTCCTTCGCACGTCTCTCCAAAAGTTCATTTTGTCTCTGTCTTTCATTCCTGGCCAACTTCAGAAGAACCAATCGAAGCCACCAAAATCCCTCACCATTTCTTCATTTTGTCAAAATCCACACACGCAACAACACATCACCACTATGCGCGTGAAGGTATACCGTATTTCTTTGTTGTTTTTCTTCTCAGTGCACAAATTTCATCTCTCAGGCTCGCTCACAATGAAACAACCAAAGCTCTCTCACAATAAAAATAACAAAAAAATACAGAGTTCATGGGGAGCGGTCACTCATTTTTGAAGCCCGCAAATTTTCAGCGACTACGCTGGGAAAGGGTTTTCTTTCCATCTGACTAGTAAAATGTGGAACATAATATTAAATTATTGATTAACTGATCCCCTATTTCTTTTGTACAAGATGGATCTTCAAAACAGTATTTTTACTGTTCAGCGTGGGTGGAGGTTAACATACGCCTAGCTAATACTGTCATCACCACTGGGAACACTGAAGCCACCATTTGTTTTGGTAGCCTATAATTCCCTGTCGAAACCCCCACGGCTGTCGTCCTTATTCGATGTATGCCCCCACGAGGTCATCCTAAGATCCCTCGTCCTGCTCATACACCTGCATGTCCTGCTCACCAGCCCGTGCAAGGCCCAAAACCTGTTGAAGCTAATGCTATTGAGGTTCCTCGAAAGAGGTCGTCGGTATTTGAAAGACTCATGATTACTGAAGCCCCAACAGCGAGAGAAACTGTGGTTGGACGAAAGATTCCATTGGCTCTTATTCGCCAATCTACTAAAATAACTGATGTACATTTCGTGTCGGGCACACACGATGCTGAAGCTTCCTCACCTTGAAGAAAACTAACCCAAAGACAAAGGAGGAGAAAGAACAATGAATTACAAGTGCAACATTTGTTGTCTGAGTAGCCTAATACTCTACTGACCTTGATGTCAGAAGCCAATGTTCCCACTTGTAATAAATTTGAAAATTTGAAAGTGGGTGAAGCGAAACAGCTCTACTAGCGATATAAAATAATCTTTTTGAAATCAACAATGTCAACCTCTATAGGAAGAAAAAAGGAAACCCTAGACCTTGTCTGCTCTAGTGCCTAAGGTCTTAAAAGTGGCAAAGGAAAAGGTTTAATGAAAAAGAAGTATGGAAGACCGACCCGTCATAACTAGGACATAAAAAATCGACTAAAATACTATCATCAATAGTCGTTCCAAGTCAGCATAGGCAAGTTTCGCTCGGCGAGCATCGAGGCGTAACACCTAGACAAAGTGTCCAAAAATCCATAGCTGAAAAACCCTAGCAGAAATGAAAACAATTACGGAGGCCAAGGTCCCATGAGAAAGAAAATTTCGCTAGAAAAAGTGTGAAATCTGGTGTGCACACTCAGAGATCAACTACTCATCAAGTATGAACGGTGAAAAAGAAACCCCAGCTTGATGAATATCGTGGTGGTTGACATATTGGAGAATCCTCCAATAAATCCCATCGTCAATTAACTCCTCCTAAGGAGGAAAGCTATCCCCATCACAGACCTCTAACTGATGAATTATCTGTCCCGCACTTTGGGCCGATTTTTATTGGAAATGTTGCTCGAAGATTAGAGTGCAAGAAGAAGACAGTAAAAATGAAGATACCAAGGAGGTCGAGGTAGTCTATATGGCAGACCTTGCTAACGATCAACCTAGAACCAGATATTATCGACAACAATGTAATACTATAGTTCTCAAAGAATCTTATGAAAAGCAAGGGGAGAATGAGCAAAGTTCCTCTTCAGGAAATGAAGAAGAAGCAAGAAATGAAGAAGAAAGGGAAAAAGAAGAGTCGATACTCATTAGTACTGTCGCATTTGCTATACAACAAAAAGAAATGCGACGTCAATTAAGGGCCGAAGATAAAGAAATATCTCAGCTCAACATTAAAAAGAAAAAAAAATGATGATGATGACTACCATGATGGAGCTGATACAAAGAAATGCTACGGAGGTCCCTATACCTGCTCTACCAAATAATCATCAAACGTCAAGTAGTGTTGTCGTTAACACGACTATCAACCCAGTGCCACAAACTTCATGTGTGTGAAGTATCCCCGGAGAGAGAAATGGGATGAACCAGGTGGCTCGTCACCCTACGCCTCAAAATATTGTTAGTACATCCGAGCTCCTGAAAACAGTGCAACTCATGACATTAATCAATGAAAAGATCAAAGCTCTTATAGCCTCAGAACAGACTGAGAAGTTGGTGGGTAAAGAACGCCCTTATCCAGCTGAATGTGATGAAGCTACTTATCCAAGAGATAGTCAATAACCAAATTCAATACATTTAATGACATTGGCAATCCAAAACATCGTCTAGCCCAATTCAAGGCATCATGTGGCAATGTCGGGGGCATGGATTCATTGTTATTCCGCCAATTCATTAGTAGTTTGACAAGAACTGTTTTTCAAAGGTATGCAAAATTTTCAAATGATTCTGTGAAAACGTTCGCGGAGCTTGAAAAAATGTTTATCAAAAGATTTGTCAGTGTAACAGAGAAAACAACTATTTATCTCGTTCTAAATAAAAGAAAGAAGATAAGTCGGTGACGAAATATATATGTCATTGGCGTAAGCTGAGTATGAAATGCGAACAACAATTAGAAGAAGAGCATGCAATTCAATTATTGATAGGTAATATCAATGATATCATAGTACCATATTTATGCATGGCTTCTATTACTATTTTCAAGAACTGCTGGACAAGGTTGCCAAATTTGAAAAGTTCAATTTTATAAAGTCTGAGGGTCATTTTGACAAGGGCAAAAGAAAAGTAAAGATGCGACTCCCAAAGAAGTGAAACATATATCACCTCTTTAGACTGATAAAAGACAGCAGCATCTCACTCATGAGAAGGAAATAAAAAAAACAGCTAATCAATTCTAATTCTCAGCAAAAGTTAATTTTGGGAAGAAATGATAAGCCAAGGACCTTTGATGGGGAAAAAAGTCTGAACTAAAGGCAAAACGGTGTAGAGCGAGCATATACTTCTCTTAAGGAAAAGATCAAAAAAAAAATATTCATTCAAAAGAGAAAGTGTGGCAAAACTGTTTCATCAAGTTCTCAAAACTGGTCTTGAATTGCCAGAATGCAAAAGGCTTGAAGAATCAGGTCAAACCAGTGATCTGAATTACTACCCATATCACCGGGTAGTTAGCCACCCTATCGAAGACTTCTATGTCTTAAGAGATTCGCTTGAGAGAAAATATAAAAATGGGGAGTTTACATTGTCCGACAATGTACTAATTCGCCCAAGGAGAGTCAACAAAGATGGTCACGTTCTCTTCCATGCCATCAATTGAAGACAATATAAAAGAATAATAAAATTAGGATGAGGGATGGGAGACTGTGGTCTCAAAGAAAACTATGAAGATGTTAAAGCATTTAAAAGGAGTCCCTGGTGTGAAGTGGAAATCTCCTCTAGAACCGGAGCTCGAGTTAAGAAGATCTATAATGGACACATCATCCTCTTTGTCAATCCAAAAGCAGCCTAACCGTGCTAGCTCATCTCGACATAAGATGAAGTCTACGTCGGGTTCATTAAAGAAATCCAAGAAAACAGTCAAAGAAAAGAAAACCAAAAGAAGGCTGCAACGAAAAAAAAATACTAAAAATTTGGAAGAAGATCATCAACCCACAAGAAAGCTTGTCAGGCTTGTGGAGTTCACGCAGGGGTTCCAAATTATTCATTCAAAGGAGGAAGAAAAACTTTGTGGAAACTTGTCAAGTTATATCAGTGACATTGGACATTTTCGAAACTACGTCTCAAAACTCTATGATAGCTCACTCCTGTCTAGTGGCCATACAATCAAATGATAACTCAGAAGATTTGCGTTTTCCCGAAAAAAATGAGCCATAATCACAAATTGAGGGAAAAAAGCTACAAGAAAGCTCTGACTCAGATGAGGGGCTGAAGTTCGCTTAAAAAATGGCAGGGTACTATCGCTGTCACAAAAAAGAAGGCAATCAAATAAATATAAGGAAAAGATGTTGTCGTCAATGAAAGTATTCTTCTTAAAAACTTGAAGAAGAAATCACCTTCGAGTAGACCAATCGACTACAATATTTTGTCGCATCTGAGAAAGAACCCTGCACGATTTAGTGTGTACGAGGCTCTAATGATGTCAAAAGAGCTCCGAGAAACCTTGATTCAAGCCCTCAAAGAGCCAAAAAAATATGAAACATATTTTGCTCAAAGGTGTATGACAGATGTCTTGCAAGCTCCAGACACTCCAATGATCACATTTTATGAGGAGAACATTTTCTTTGGAGCATTAGAATACAATCTCCCATTGTATATTACACCAGAGTGTGATCATATAAGATTAAACAATCCTTATTGAAGTAGACTCCCCTATAAATTTGATGAGTTTAAAATTAATAAGATGGTTGTACTTTGATGTCAGCCTTTTGGGCTATGAAAAATTGATGATTCATAGTTTCAATGAAAAAACCAGAAGTCCTAGGGTGCCTTAGTTTTGCCACTCAAATTGGCAAAAAATTTATGTCCAAACTCCCGACGTAGCTCTACGTGTGAACTCCAATAATATGTCGCCATGTGTGCTACATCGCAGAGGTTATTTTGAAGTACTTGAAGTGGAACCATGGAGATTATTTCAGAGTTATTGAAGAGAAACCTATAAATTTCACTTCAATAACCTAGAAATAACCAAAAAATGACCCTGAAATAAACTCTGCAGTTTCACTTTAATAATCCCGAAATAACATCGCAGAGATTATTTCAAGGTCATTTCTAGGTTATTGAAGTGCAATATATGAGTTTCTCTTCAATAACCCCGAAATTAACTTCACGGTGTTATTTCAGAGAATATATTTCAAGGCTAATAAAGTGGAACCGCGAAAATTATTTCGAGGTTACTGGGGAGTCAACAGTTCCATTTTAATATTTTATAGGTGGGCCCGATATAACACACATGACAGTATATTACTGGGATTCTGCATGTAGAGCTACGTCCGAAGTTCGGACAGAAAAATTTTTCCGCAAATTGAGGCAACTATATTTGGATGCTAAGTTTCATATAATTGATTGTGATACTTCATTTAAAGCTCTCCTTGGTCGGTCTTGGATTCATGAATACTGAATTGTCCCATCTACTCTACATCGGTGTATGAAATACCTAAATGATGAAGAAGAAATCATGTAGCTGGTAACATTCGACTATATTTCGTTCATGTAGGTACAATATACGATGATGCAAAGTATTTTATGCCAAACGAGTCAAAGTCTTCACAGTCTCCTAAATGTACGGAGTCAACCTCCAAGGCTGCAAAAGCAACATAAAATAGAAGAAAAAGAAAACCAAAGTGAAAACAGAATACAACATCAGCATCCTCCAAACAGAAGTATTTTTCCCCTGTTGAATATGATCATTCCCCACTGAGGCCGTGATACGGAAGAGGAAGAGGAATGCTCCCATCCAGTCTGATAAAATACACGGGCCTTGAACAAAATTGAAGAATCATTTTGATTATCTTGATGAAGACTATGAGAATGAATCAGCTTATGAAAGTAAAGTTCAATGGGTTTCTTCAATGAAAATGACCAAATTATCAATATCAGATGACTCACCTACACTTATGCCAGTCCCTCATCATTAAAAGAGAGTCAACACTCGTGAAGTGTATGTTACTGAGGAGTTGAAGATATTTTATGTACCTCGTTGTCTGGAAGTACTGCATCAGGGACTTTATTTTATAAATTTGAGGAGTATCAATATCAAAAGCTCGATTGGCCTGTACAGTGCCCTGAGCCTAAGGAAATGATCCCAACCAAAATGTCTAAGCATTATCCTCCCAGAATTCGAAGAATGATGCAAAAGCTAGGCGTTCAAGTTGGGATCACTAAACAACGAGTTAAATATTTCGAGCATACTTGGAATCCAAGAAACCTGCAAGCATCAGGTGATGATAATAAATGCACAACTGAAGAACTTAGATTTATTCAGTGAAAAGATTCTAGAAAGGCAATATGCTATGCAATAACAGAAAATGAGCTCAATAGCAAAGATGGAGATGAAGAAAATTCATATGGAGTCAACTCTACAAATGATCAAGATGTAGATGTCAAGTCTGCTCTAGAAGAAATGGAAGATGCTGGGCAAACAACTACCATGGATGAATTGAAGGAAATTAATCTGGGAACTGATGATGACCCTCGCCGAACCTTCGTTAGTGAACTTTTACCGAAAAAAAAAATTAAAAAGATAAAAACATTGCCCTATAAATTTAGGGTCTGCTTCGTCTGGTCATATGTTGATATGGTTGGCTTATCTCTTGACATAGCAATTCATAAGTTAGCCAGCAATCCAAATGCAAAACCTATTAAACAAGCTCTNGGCCAAGGTCCCATGAGAAAGAAAATTTCGCTAGAAAAAGTGTGAAATCTGGTGTGCACACTCAGAGATCAACTACTCATCAAGTATGAACGGTGAAAAAGAAACCCCAGCTTGATGAATATCGTGGTGGTTGACATATTGGAGAATCCTCCAATAAATCCCATCGTCAATTAACTCCTCCTAAGGAGGAAAGCTATCCCCATCACAGACCTCTAACTGATGAATTATCTGTCCCGCACTTTGGGCCGATTTTTATTGGAAATGTTGCTCGAAGATTAGAGTGCAAGAAGAAGACAGTAAAAATGAAGATACCAAGGNAGCCAAGGACCCATGAGAAAGAAAATTTCGCTAGAAAAACTGTGAAATCTGGTGTGAAAAAGAAACCCCAGCTTGATGAATATCGTGGTGGTTGACATATTGGAGAATCCTCCAATAAATCCCATCGTCAATTAACTCCTCCTAAGGAGGAAAGCTATCCCCATCACATACCTCTAACTGATGAATCATCTGTCCCGCACTTTGAGCCCGATTTTTATTGGAAATGTTGCTCGAAGATTAGAGTGCAAGAAGAAGACAGTAAAAATGAAGATACCAAGGAGGTCGAGGTAGTCTATATGGCAGACCTTGCTAACGATCAACCTAGAACCAGATATTATCGACAACAATGTAATACTATAGTTCTCAAAGAATCTTATGAAAAGCAAGGGGAGAATGAGCAAAGTTCCTCTTCAGGAAATGAAGAAGAAGCAAGAAATGAAGAAGAAAGGGAAAAAGAAGAGTCGATACTCATTAGTACTGTCGCATTTGCTATACAACAAAAAGAAATGCGACGTCAATTAAGGGCCGAAGATAAAGAAATATCTCAGCTCAACATTAAAAAGAAAAAAAAATGATGATGATGACTACCATGATGGAGCTGATACAAAGAAATGCTACGGAGGTCCCTATACCTGCTCTACCAAATAATCATCAAACGTCAAGTAGTGTTGTCGTTAACACGACTATCAACCCAGTGCCACAAACTTCATGTGTGTGAAGTATCCCCGGAGAGAGAAATGGGATGAACCAGGTGGCTCGTCACCCTACGCCTCAAAATATTGTTAGTACATCCGAGCTCCTGAAAACAGTGCAACTCATGACATTAATCAATGAAAAGATCAAAGCTCTTATAGCCTCAGAACAGACTGAGAAGTTGGTGGGTAAAGAACGCCCTTATCCAGCTGAATGTGATGAAGCTACTTATCCAAGAGATAGTCAATAACCAAATTCAATACATTTAATGACATTGGCAATCCAAAACATCGTCTAGCCCAATTCAAGGCATCATGTGGCAATGTCGGGGGCATGGATTCATTGTTATTCCGCCAATTCATTAGTAGTTTGACAAGAACTGTTTTTCAAAGGTATGCAAAATTTTCAAATGATTCTGTGAAAACGTTCGCGGAGCTTGAAAAAATGTTTATCAAAAGATTTGTCAGTGTAACAGAGAAAACAACTATTTATCTCGTTCTAAATAAAAGAAAGAAGATAAGTCGGTGACGAAATATATATGTCATTGGCGTAAGCTGAGTATGAAATGCGAACAACAATTAGAAGAAGAGCATGCAATTCAATTATTGATAGGTAATATCAATGATATCATAGTACCATATTTATGCATGGCTTCTATTACTATTTTCAAGAACTGCTGGACAAGGTTGCCAAATTTGAAAAGTTCAATTTTATAAAGTCTGAGGGTCATTTTGACAAGGGCAAAAGAAAAGTAGAGATGCGACTCCCAAAGAAGTGAAACATATATCACCTCTTTAGACTGATAAAAGACAGTAGCATCTCACTCATGAGAAGGAAATAAAAAAAACAGCTAATCAATTCTAATTCTCAGCAAAAGTTAATTTTGGGAAGAAATGATAAGCCAAGGACCTTCGATGGGGCAAAAAGTCTGAACTAAAGGCAAAACGGTGTAGAGTGAGCATATACTTCTCTTAAGGAAAAGATCAAAAAAAATATATTCATTCAAAAGAGAAAGTGTGGCAAAATTGTTTCATCAAGTTCTCAAAACTGGTCTTGAATTGCCAGAATGCAAAAGGCTTGAAGAATCAGGTCAAACCAGTGATCTGAATTACTACCCATATCACCGGGTAGTTAGCCACCCTATCAAAGACTTTTATGTCTTAAGAGATTCGCATGAGATAAAATATAAAAATGGGGAGTTTACATTGTCCGACAATGTACTAATTCGCCCAAGGAGAGTCAACAAAGATGGTCACGTTCTCTTCCATGCCATCAATTGAAGACAATATAAAAGAATAATAAAATTAGGATGAGGGATGGGAGACTGTGGTCTCAAAGAAAACTATGAAGATGTTAAAGCATTTAAAAGGAGTCCCTGGTGTGAAGTGGAAATCTCCTCTAGGACCGGAGCTCGAGTTAAGAAGATCTATAATGGACACATCATCCTCTTTGTCAATCCAAAAGCAGCCTGACCGTGCTAGCTCATCTCGACATAAGATGAAGTCTACGTCGGGTTCATTAAAGAAATCCAAGAAAACAGTCAAAGAAAAGAAAACCAAAAGAAGGCTGCAACGAAAAAAAAAATACTAAAAATTTGGAAGAAGATCATCAACCCACAAGAAAGCTTGTTAAGCTTGTGGAGTTCACGCAGGGATTCCAAATTATTCATTCAAAGGAGGAAGAAAAACTTTGTGGAAACTTGTCAAGTTATATCAGTGACACTGGACATTTTCGAAACTACGTCTCAAAACTCTATGATAGCTCACTCCTGTCTAGTGGCCATACAATCAAATGATAACTCAGAAGATTTGCGTTTTCCCGAAAAAAATGAGCCATAATCACAAATTGAGGGAAGAAAGCTACAAGAAAGCTCTGACTCAGATGAGGGGCTGAAGTTCGCTTAAAAAATGGCAGGGTACTATCGCTGTCACAAAAAAGAAGGCAATCAAATAAATATAAGGAAAAGATGTTGTCGTCAATGAAAGTATTCTTCTTAAAAACTTGAAGAACAAATCACCTTCGAGTAGACCAATCGACTACAATATTTTGTCGCATCTGAGAAAGAACCCTGCACGATTTAGTGTGTACGAGGCTCTAATGATGTCAAAAGAGCTCCGAGAAACCTTGATTCAAGCCCTCAAAGAGCCAAAAAAATATGAAACATATTTTGCTCAAAGGTGTATGACAGATGTCTTGCAAGCTCCAGACACTCCAATGATCACATTTTATGAGGAGAACATTTTCTTTGGAGCATTAGAATACAATCTCCCATTGTATATTACACCAGAGTGTGATCATATAAGATTAAACAATCCTTATTGAAGTAGACTCCCCTATAAATTTGATGAGTTTAAAATTAATAAGATGGTTGTACTTTGATGTCAGCCTTTTGGGCTATGAAAAATTGATGATTCATAGTTTCAATGAAAAAACCAGAAGTCCTAGGGTGCCTTAGTTTTGCCACTCAAATTGGCAAAAAATTTATGTCCAAACTCCCGACGTAGCTCTACGTGTGAACTCCAATAATATGTCGCCATGTGTGCTACATCGCATAGGTTATTTTGAAGTACTTGAAGTGGAACCATGGAGATTATTTCAGAGTTATTGAAGAGAAACCTATAAATTTCACTTCAATAACCTAGAAATAACCAAAAAATGACCCTGAAATAAACTCTGCAGTTTCACTTTAATAATCCCGAAATAACATCGCAGAGATTATTTCAAGGTCATTTCTAGGTTATTGAAGTGCAATATATGAGTTTCTCTTCAATAACCCCGAAATTAACTTCACGGTGTTATTTCAGAGAATATATTTCAAGGCTAATAAAGTGGAACCGCGAAAATTATTTCGAGGTTACTGGGGAGTCAACAGTTCCATTTTAATATTTTATAGGTGGGCCCGATATAACACACATGACAGTATATTACTGGGATTCTGCATGTAGAGCTACGTCCGAAGTTCGGACAGAAAAATTTTTCCGCAAATTGAGGCAACTATATTTGGATGCTAAGTTTCATATAATTGATTGTGATACTTCATTTAAAGCTCTCCTTGGTCGGTCATGGATTCATGAATATTGAATTGTCCCATCTACTCTACATCGGTGTATGAAATACCTAAATGATGAAGAAGAAATCATGTAGCTGGTAACATTCGACTATATTTCGTTCATGTAGGTACAATATACGATGATGCAAAGTATTTTATGCCAAACGAGTCAAAGTCTTCACAGTCTCCTAAATGTACGGAGTCAACCTCCAAGGCTGCAAAAGCAACATAAAATAGAAGAAAAAGAAAACCAAAGTGAAAACAAAATACAACATCAGCATCCTCCAAACAGAAGTATTTTTCCTCTAAGTTGAATATGATCATTCCCCACTGAGGCCGTGATACGGAAGAGGAAGAGGAATGCTCCCATCTAGTCTGATAAAATACACGGGCCTTGAACAAAATTGAAGAATCATTTTGATTATCTTGATGAAGACTATGAGAATGAATCAGCTTATGAAAGTAAAGTTCAATGGGTTTCTTCAATGAAAATGACCAAATTATCAATATCAGATGACTCACCTACACTTATGCCAGTCCCTCATCATTAAAAGAGAGTCAACACTCGTGAAGTGTATGTTACTAAGGAGTTGAAGATATTTTATGTACCTCGCTGTCTGGAAGTACTGCATCAAGGACTTTATTTTATAAATTTGAGGAGTATCAATATCAAAAGCTCGATTGGCCTGTACAGTGCCCTGAGCCTAAGGAAATGATCCCAACCAAAATGTCTAAGCATTATCCTCCCAGAATTCGAAGAATGATGCAAAAGCTAGGCGTTCAAGTTGGGATCACTAAACAACGAGTTAAATATTTCGAGCATATTTGGAATCCAAGAAACCTGCAAGCATCAGATGATGATAATAAATGCACAACTGAAGAACTTGGAGTCAACTCTACAAATGATCAAGATGTAGATGTCAAGTCTGCTCTAGAAGAAATGGAAGATGCTGGGCAAACAACTACCATGGATGAATTGAAGGAAATTAATCTGGGAACTGATGATGACCCTCGCCGAACCTTCGTCAGTGAACTTTTACCAGAAAATAAAATTAAAAAGATAAAAACATTGCCCTGTAAATTTAGGGCCTGCTTCGTCTGGTCATATGTTGATATGGCTGGCTTATCTCTTGACATAGCAATTCATAAGTTAGCCAGCAATCCAAATGCAAAACCTATTAAACAAGCTCTATGAATGATTAGACTTAAAATTGAAGAACAGATGATTGTTGAAACCAAGAAGCTCATTGAAGCAGACTTCATACGAGAAGAGAAGTATGCTTATTGGATAGCTAATATCGAGTATGTGAAAAAGAACAGCTAAATTTGCATTTTTATTGATTTTCAAAATCTTAATAAGGTTGTCAAAAAAATGATTTTCCACTATCTGTGACAGAATTGCTCGTAGACAATACTTCAAATTATGATATGTTCTTCTTTATGTACGGATCATCCGAATATAATCAGATTAAAATGGCATATGAAGATAAAAAACATACATCATTTAGAATGCCATTGGAATTTATTGCTACGCGGTCATATCATTTGGTTTAAAGAATGAAGGAGCAACATACTAAAGAGCTATGACTCATATATTTGTTGACTTGATCCATCAGAAGGTGGATGTTATGTTGACGATCTAGTATCATGAGTAAAGTTTGTCGGGATCATTTGGAGGATTTGAGAATCATTTTTGNGCTGTGACAGAATTGCTCGTAGACAATACTTCAAATTATGATATGTTCTCCTTTATGTATGGATCATCCGAATATAATCAAATTAAAATGGCATATGAAGATAAAAAACATACATCATTTAGAATGCCATTGGAATTTATTGCTACGCGGTCATATCATTTGGTTTAAAGAATGAAGGAGCAACATACTAAAGAGCTATAACTCATATATTTGTTGACTTGATCCATCAGAAGGTGGATGTTATGTTGATGATCTAGTATCATGAGTAAAGTTTGTCGGGATCATTTGGAGGATTTGAGAATCATTTTTGAAAGAATTAGAAAATTTAATCACAAAATGAATCCTCTTAAATGTGTTTTTGGAGTATCCTCAAGAAAATTTCTTGGGTATATTGTACGCCATAAATAAATTGAGATTGATCCATAGGGGTAATTAACCATAGGGTCTTGTGCATATGGGAAACCTCGAACTCAAGATCAAAAAGTTCTAGCTAAATGAGAGTGAAATCTCTGGGTAGTGTCCTATCTACANCAAATTGAGATTGATCCATAGGGGTAATTAACCATAGGGTCTTGCGCATATGAGAAACCTCGAACTCAAGATCAAAAAGTTCTAGCTAAATGAGAGTGAAATCTCTGGGTAGTGTCCTATCTACAATCAAATCCGTCATCTGAAAATTCGACCATCTAAAGCTCTCTCAACACAACAACCTATAAATAAATGCAGAGAGAACCCAAGGAGCAGTCATTAATTCTCANACTTCTGAAAATTCGACCCTCTAAAGCTCTCTCAACACAACAACCTATAAATAAATGCAGAGAGAACCCAAGGAGCAGTCATTAATTTTCAGAGCCCACACCTATATGGATTGATTGCTCCTAGAAAATTTTTCCAAAGATACTCTACATAAATATATTGCTATAGTGAATATTTAACAATGCCAAATTGACTTTCCCATAAACTGTTGAGAATACCAATCATAAAATAAGGGAGGAGAGAATAACTAATGTGTTTAGATCTGTGACATCAAGTAAATAAAACTAACTAGTATAAGAACATTTAATCAAATTGATTTTTAGGTCCCGTTTGGCGCAGCTTCTTCCCCGCGTCCGGTGTTTTCGAAACGCCGTGTTGGCGTTTGTTCGGGCGTTCGCTCCTGCGATCGGTAAACGCAGTGATTAAAATCCTATATCTTCCCTTAGGTCCTTCGACGCTCCCAACCTCCCGCGTTCAGCGTTCGGCGTGGGANTAGGTTATTTTGAAGTTCTTGAAGTGGAACTATGGAGATTATTTCGGAGTTATTGAAGAGAAACCTATAAATTTCACTTCAATAACCTAGAAATAACCAAAAAATGACCCTGAAATAAACTCTGCGGTTTCACTTTAATAACCCCGAAATAACATCGCAGAGATTATTTCAAGGTCATTTCTAGCTTATTGAAGTGCAATATATGAGTTTTTCTTCAATAATCCCAAAATTAACTTCACGGTGTTATTTCAGAGAATATATTTCAGGGCTAATAAAGTGGAACCGCGAAAATTATTTCGAGGTTACTGGGGAGTCAACAGTTCCACTTTAATATTTTATAGGTGGGCCCGATATAACACACATGACAGTGTATTACTAGGATTCTGCATGTAAAGCTACGTCCGAAGTTCGGACAGAAAATTTTTTCCTCAAATTGAGGCAACTATATTTGGATGCTAAGTTTCATATAATTGATTGTGATACTTCATTTAAAGCTCTCCTTGGTCGGTCTTGGATTCATGAATACTGAATTGTCCCATCTACTCTACATCGGTGTATGAAATACCTAAATGATGAAGAAGAAATCATGTAGCTGGTAACATTCGACTATATTTCGTTCATGTAGGTACAATATACGATGATGCAAAGTATTTTATGCCAAACGAGTCAAAGTCTTCACAGTCTCCTAAATGTACGGAGTCAACCTCCAAGGCTGCAAAAGCAACATAAAATAGAAGAAAAAGAAAACCAAAGTGAAAACAAAATA
>JXCR01069915.1:0-19657 GCA_002079205.1 Phalaenopsis hybrid cultivar
ATATATATATATATATATATGGATTGGAACTATAATGTTTTTGGGAATGTTCACACTAAAGTTCTTGATGCGCAATCTAAGGTTAATTTACTAGAAGCTGAAGATTTTTACACTCCTCAATGGGCTAGCGATGTGGCTTAGGCTCATGCTTCTCTTCTTGAAGCTATTAATTTCGAGGAAGGTATCCTTAAAAAAAAATCTAATGACACTTATTTTGCTTGCAGGGATAGAAACACATCCTTTTTTCATGCCTCTATTAAACATAGACAGAATTTGAATACTATCCTCAATATTAAATCGTATGATGGTGATATCCTTACTGATCCTGAGGGTATTGGTAACAGTACCGTCCAAAATTTCACAAATTTATTCCAGTTTTAGGCTTTGGTTTTGCCTGTTGATGGGGATATCTTCAATGAGGCAAGAGAATATGTCTCTTCTCTATCTTTGTCTGATGTTCCTACTGAAGATGAAATCCTTGTTGCGCTTAAGAGTATTAATCCTAATAAGGCTTTTGGGCCTGATGGTTTCACATTCACCTTTTATATTAAATGTTGGGATATCATTAAGAAAGAGCTGATGAATGCCATTCAATCCTACTTTTCGGAGGGAAATCCGGGAAAATATTTGACTTACTCTTTAATTGTGCTTATCCCTAAAGGTAATCAAAAAATCAGTTTGGATAACTTCCGCCCCATCTCTCTAACTTCTGTTCTCTCCAAAGTGATTAATAAGATTATTATTGCTCGACTTCAACCTTATTTGTCCAAAAATATCTCCCAACACCAGTCTGCTTTCGTTCAAGGTAGGGAAATATTGGATAATATCCTCCTTCCTCAAGAAATTATTGAGGATCTTGATAAAAAGTGTAGAGGTGGGAATGTGGTGATTAAGCTTGATATCAAGAAAGCTTTTGATACCATTAACTGGGAATTTATTTTGAGTATTCTTTGGGCCCGTGGTTTCTCTATGAACTTTTGTTCTATCATAAAATGATGGCTTGAACTAAATCATTATAGTGTTCTGGTTAATGGGAAATCCTTTGGTTTTTTCCCTTCCTTCAGGGGTATTAAACAAGGTGATTCTTTCACCTACAATATTCATCCTTGCTTTTGATTATCTCTCTTGCCTTATGAATCAAATGTAGGTGTTACACCCTTACACTCAATTTATGCATAAATCTAAGCTTATGGTTAGCCACCTTGCTTACGCTGACAACGCTATCCTCTTTTCCAACGCCAGTAAGACTGCTTTTAAAATTTTGATGCAAACCTTAAATATCTTTCAAAATACTTCTGGATTAACCATTAATAAGGCTAAATGCTAGCTATATTTTAGCAAGTATGTTAGCACCACCACACCCACTGGGCTGCTACCTTCACTGGATGTCAAGTGGACTACCTTCCTCTAAAATATTTGGGAGTCAATCTTTTGCGGGGTAGAAAGAGACAAACTCAGATGGATGATGTTGTTGATAAATTTAAGGCTAGGATTAAAGACTGGAGAAATATTTTCCTTTCTAATGGTGGTAGAATCACTTTACTTAAGAGTGTCCTTTACACCCTCCCTCTTTACGCTCTTCAAGTTCTGCATCTGAAAAAAAAGTACTCAAATTTCCTTGGAGAGGATTTTTAATAAATTCCTTTGGGCCGATAGCACTCAACGTAAGATTTGAACTACGTGGGATAATGTTTGCAAACCCAACACTACCGGTGGTCTTGGTTTTAGGAACCTTAATCACATTATGGAATTCAACATGTGTAACCTTTGGTTCAAATTTTGTTCGGGCACTTCTCTCTGGGCTCGTTTTCTACATTACAAATATTGTACCCATTCGCACCCTACTAATGTTGTTTGGAAGGTTGGGGATACTAAAGTTTGGAAATCACTTCTAAATGTTAGATCTATTGCTCACAATTTCATATTTTGGGATGTTGTCTTTGGTAACTTATCCTTCAGGTTTGATCAATGGGGAACAGTAGATCTCTCTACCTTCCCACATAATTTGCAGGATAACACATTACTGGTTTCTGATTGTTGGAAAGATGGGGCTTGGGATGTTAATAAGCTTAGAAATTTGATTGGAGATAATTTTGATCACATTCGGAGAATTCTCATAGATGCTACTAAATTGGTTAAACCTTTATGGAAATTTACTTCAAATGTGTCCATCACTAAATTCTTATATCAAAAGCTTCATACTTTTACTCCTCAACAGTGGACTTTTAATCTTTGGAATGCTTTCTTATCTCCGTCTATATCATTCTTTCTCTGGAGATATTACTCAATGTTCTTGCCTTTTGATGATATACTTAAGTTAAAAGGTTTGCATATGCCTTCGAGATGATATCTTTGTAAATGCGATGAGGAAACTGCAGCTCATCTTTTCTATTATTGCCAATTTGCTCGGGAAGTTTGGTGCTTGATTGGGTTGTATTTTGGTATCCATTGGACTCCAAATTCTTATGATCACCGTGAATAGAGGAATTATATCAAAGTTTGGAAGGCTGCACCTTTTTATAAAGAATCTTTGGAACCTTTTCCTTTTGTTATTCTTTGGTTCATTTGGTCTTCTAGGAATGCTCATAAGTATGAGGCTCTCCCCCTCACAGCTGCTCTTACCACTTCATATATAATTGCTTATTTTCTTAAAGCTTCTCGCCCCATTGCATTAAGTTCTAATTTGCCTCAGAGGGGTAGGAAGGCCCTTCTGATACGGTGGCAACCCCCCTCTGTTTGTTGGATTAAACTTAATGTAGATGGGAGCTAGACTTTATCTGCTGTTAGGACAGGTGGAATTTTTTGTAACTCTTTGGGGAGATGCCTTTGTTACTTTGCCTCACCGGTTTGTGCCTCAATACCTTGAGAGGCTGAGTTTTATTCTTTATGGAATGATTTACACATTGCTGTGACCTTACATCGCCATGCTTTAATTATCGAGACTGATTTTATGGCTGTGTTTAATGTTCTAAATAAGAGCACCTTTCCTACCTGGAATGTCATTTGTCTATTTAACATGATTCAGGGGTTCATTATAAGGCATAATTTGGTTTTGAAATTTAATTTCATCTATAGGGAATGTAACACTGCTGCCGATTGGTTGGCCCAACAAGGTCTCCAACAAATTATTGTGGGTGTGGTGCCCCCTCCTCAACTTTAAATACTTTTAAATGGGGATTTACTTACTGTGCCTTATATCAGAAGATAGAGGAATTTTATATTTCTCTGCTATTTGTGCTCCATTTTTATTGGTTTTTTTTACTGTTTATCTGTTTGATTTCCTCTTATTTTATTTTGAGTTGCATTTTTATAGCCTTTTTCACCTCGTTTTGTCTTTGAATTTGGACCGTGAGACTGGATTTCATGTTTTTTCTTGCTTGGCCTGCTTTTTCTGGATGCCTGGGATCTCTTTTATGGGTATTGAAGTTGATAACTTTACCATGAGATGTATGGAGCTGATGCCTTTCAATTTTAGACATCTGGGAACTGCTTGGAGCGGCAGGGACGGTTTATGTAGAAGTTTTGTGGATTTCCTCACTACTTGCAGGTTTTTGCTCTTATTTTTGCAGTCTTCACTGGATCTACAAGCCGTCAGTATGACCCCGCTCCTCGACACCACTGTTACTATGGGTTTTTATGCATACTGTTATTTTGGGACTTTATGTACGTGTAATTTTTTGGGTATACTTTTTCTTTTGGTATACCTTTTGGATGATTACATGTACCTTAGGTTTTGTTTCTTTGCATTGCGTTGTACTGTGGAGAGTGGGACCCTTAGGGGTTCGTTGTATTTTTTTGTTTTTCTATGGTGATCCACTTTCCCTCCCTAACTATGTAATTTCATTTTAACTAACGCGTAAGGAGCCACGAGCTACTCTTCAATTAAAAAAAAAAATTATTTAGGATGGTGCATTCTAAAACTTATAAAATATACATGTATCTTTTATGGCCTATAGTCTTCTAAGATGTTTTAGATATTCTTTTACCTTCTAAGACAAAAAATTCTATGATTTTTTCAATGTAAATGTACCTTCTAAGGATTATGCCCTTCTATAATTCCTTGAATCTACATGCACCATATGATGCTTATAACCTTCTAAGATTTTTTAGCATGATTGTACGTTGTAAGGCTGATAAGCTTATGAGATTATTTTAATGTACAAAAATTTTTTAAAGCTTATAGTCTACTGAGACTTATTTATGATTTTTTAGCTTATTCAATAAGAAAAAAATATTCAATTAAAGTTGGTTTTTACTTTTTATTTATAGAATGATTATGAATCTTTTAAGGCAAGTGTCCTATAAAAATTTGAAAATGAACTTATAACTTTTAAGGCTTATAAACATTTGAGATCTTTTGAGTTGAGATCATATAAAACACTTGATCTCATGGAATCCTTCTAAAGAAGATCATGTCTACTATTAGCTTCCCATTAAGGCTATCTCATGAGTGTGCCTTTTAGGGGCATGAGAGGAGAGTATGTCTCCAACTTACTCTCATGAGATTTTTTTGGTGAGGAGTCTGTCCACTACTAGTTTCCTATTGAGCCTATCTCATGTGCATATCTTCTAGGGGTATAAGTAGAGACTAAGCCTATCACTTACCCTTTAGGGATCTTTTTTAGTGAGAATTGTGTCCACAAGAAAACTCTTATTGTGACTACCTCATGATCGTGTCTTCTAGGGTATAAGTGGAGAATAAATCTACCATCTACCTCCAAGAGTCTTTCTAGTAAGGATTATATCCTCTACTAGCTTTCCATCAAGATTCTCATAGGTGTGTCTATTAAGGATATATGTGGAGAATGATTATTCCACAAAGAATATTAGACCTTTTTGCAGTATTTTCTTAAGAGTGTCACTCAAAGACATTAGCTAATATGAATAATATCAAAAGAAACTAACTAACAAAGTTAAGCATACTAAAGGCTGTTGGTCAGAGTGTGGCTCAATGACATTAACTTGTACTGACAAGATAGAAAAATATATTAAGCATGTTAGACTTATCCAAGGATTTTGGTTGGAGCATGACTCAATTACATTAAAAAGTGTGAACGAGGTCGAACAAAACCCACTTATACTCTTAGACACATCTAGCTTTTTTCATTGGGGAGTGGATTGATGACATCAACATATTGGTTAGGATTTTTTATTGTGTAGCCATCATAAATATTAAACTATTTCTATATAAATCATTAGATATGTTAATTGAAGAATAACTTATTACCCTAAAGGATAGAAATATTACCTTAGAATGGAACTAATCACTCAGATGATGAAAATCATTAAGATATATTATTCGACAGAACCAAGGATTTTCTCTTACCTTACCGGTGTAAGAAAAGATTTATTTTATTCTAGGGTCTGATATCTTTATCAAGGGGCTTTCTCATAGTTAATTAAATCTCAGGTATGGCTCCTGAGAATACACTCGATTAAAATTATGACTTATATCTTTCTTAATCATCAGCAAACATCTATGAGATGATAGATGTTGAAGACTTAGATAAACAAATTTAAAATTATTTTGAATTGATTTAAGTGACATTAGAAGATTTAGAATAGACTTGGTAAAGATCAATTTCACTTGAGCTAAGAAATTTGAGTTTGTTTAAGTTTAATTTCCTTTTTAAGGTTCATTTTAGGGTTAACTTTTAGGATTGATCTTGTTTGGTTATTAACTTGGGAAAATGGTGTTTAATTTTTATTTGTATTAGTTACAAAATTTATGTCCTTTGGGATTAATTTGTTAAAGTTATTAATCTTATTTTGAGTTTTTTTTAAAAATTGAAATAAATTGAAGTTCAATTAAAAGTGTTTAATCCCGTGTCTTTGGATAAAATTGTTCATTTTTGTATTTTTAAAAACCATTCCATTGTCTAAGATGACTCTTTGAGGAACTTCAAATTTTTAAACAATTTCAGTTTTAAAAAAGTGGAGGACCTGGTCTGCTTTGACTTCCCTCATAGCAATACTTTTGCCCATTTGGAAAAGTAATCTGTAGCTGCCAGAATAAATCGTTGACCTTTAGATGATGGAGAGTCTATAGGGAAAACTATATCAATGCCCCAACAATCAAATGACCAATATGCAATTGTTGGATGTAGCGTATTTGGTGGTTGGTGTAAGACCACTACATAAGATTGTCACTGATGACATTTCATTACAGTTTTAAGACAATTAACCAACATTGTCGGCCTATAATATCCCATACTTTTTATTTTCATCTTCATTTTTGGTCCTAACTTGCGTGCATCAAAAAAAATGGATGAAATTCCTTAACGATGTCTTGAGCCTCAGATTGGTTTACACATCTTAACCACATATGGTCAAAAGATTGTCGATAAAGAACATGATTCACAATAGCATAAGACAATGCTCTCTATTTAATTTGAGCTGCAGCAGTACTATTTTTTTGTAATTTTTCATTTTGAAGTTATTCAATAATTGCTTATCATCAATTATCCTTTTCTATATCAATGACTGTCACTATTGTGTCCTTACCAATTTTGTGGAGATTATCAAAATCAATTTGAGAGAGAACCTATCGTCTTGTTATGGAGACTGAAATGTCATTCTTTTCTGGACATGCAAATTCTTTTGAAAGCTTGGCTAAAGTGTTCGCTAAAGAGTTATCTCATCTCGGAGTTAGGAAAAATGTCACATTTTTAATTTCTTCCAATAATTTTAAAGTATAACAAAAATATTGTCTAAGATGAGGTTTCAAAGTCCTGTATTTCCCAGCAATTTGATTGATGATTATTTGAGATTTTCTATAAATGTTCGTACTTTTGGTTTCCATTGATATTTTCAATTCCATTCAGTTCAATTAAGTGGTAATAAAATGGAATTATTGCTTTATCTGGAGTGATAAAAACCAATCCCACTCCTGCCTTGCCAGGTGTAGTTGTCTGTCTGTCCTTGTCCTTACAAGCAGATAAAGCTCCATCAAAATATAAATCTCATCCTTGCATATTAGAATTTTAATTTCCAAAATTTGCTCGTCGGGCAAATCATCATTAAAAGGAGACCCAGTCGGTACTGGATGTCCTACTAAGAAGTCTGCCAAAATTTATCCTTTCACGACGTGTAATGGCTCAAATGTTGTATCAAATTGAAGTAATATCATTGCCCATATTGCTAATTTTCTAGAAAGCGGTTGTCGAGAAATTAGATATTGTAAAGAGATAACTCTTGAGAAAAGAGTTACCTTATGAGATAGCAAATAATGTCTTAACTTTTGAACTGCTAAGAGCAAAGCTAAGCAATGTTTTTCAATTGCAGGATATTTTATTTTGATAGGGACCAAACAACGGTTTAAGTAGTATAATGCTTTTTTGATACACCTAAAATATATAGTGTTTTTAAACGCATTTTTATACCCATTTTTGAGATATTGCACATTAATGGAAGGTATTTGTGGGTTTTTTTTCAAGTACAAGTAAAAAGGTGAAAAATGCTAAAAGGAATGAAAAATGACCAAATTTTAAGCAAAGAGGTGAAAATTGTGCTAAAGTGTTTTAGAGCCTAAGTGCCAAATCCGGCGCTTAAGTGCCCATTAAACACAGAAGGTCGCGCTTAAGCGCCAGAGGCCCCATGCTTAAGCATCATAGACAGTTATTTGGTGGTTTTCTTCATTTGACCAAATTTTGAAGAGGTATTTGAGACACCTATTAGCTAAAGAGGGTGGTTATGACAAATAGAAATGAAAGTATTTTTAAAAGACTTATTAAAGGAGGTATCCTTTAGAGAATACATCGAATTGGGACATATTTTGAAGAGTTATCAAGGCACCTCTTGTAGATTTATAAAAGAAGGAAGTTGAGACTTTTTAAAGTGTGCTTAAAAGTTCTAAAAAGTGTTTGAAAGGAGAGAGTTTTAGAGATATTTTCAGGCACCACAAATTTACTTTATCTATTTTGTTTTAGTTTATTTTGAGAGTGTTGTAAAAGAGAAGAGCTTCAATGGAACTTCAAGAGTTTGGTGGAGGATTTAAGATAAGTTTTTATCTTTTGTTTTGAACTACTTTTGATTTTAATCAAAACTTCTTGTTGGTTTGACAATGATTTATACTTTTAAACTAAAGTGTGGTTTTATTTTCTTCATAGATTTTGAGTATTTTTCTTTATCTTTCTCCTTAAAATGATAAGTAATCAAAGTGTTGGATGGAAGTTGTGGAGAGTATTGATCTTTAATGTTGGAAGAAGTTGTGATGATGTGTTGGATGTAAGTTGTGGAGAGTATTGATCTTTAATGTTGGAAGAAGTTGTGATGATTGTTTTGGATGGAAGTTGTGGAGAGTATTGATCTTTAATGTTGGAAGAAGTTGTGATGATTTATTTGGATGGAAGTTGTGGAGAGTATTGATCTTTAATGTTGGAAAAAGTTGTGATGATTTAAATATTAAGTTTTGGATGGATGTTGTGGAGAGTATTGATCTTTAATGTTGGAAGAAGTTGTGATGATTTAAATCCAAAAGTTGTGGAAAGTATTGATCTTCAATGATGGAAGAAGTTGTGATGATTTAAATCTGCAGAGAATTATGGAGAGTATTGATCTTTAATGTTGGAAGAAGTTGTGATGATTTAAATCCATGCACTTTTATTTGGCTTAACTAGTTGTTAAAATTTATTGTGAGAACATGTAAGAACCGGGATGGTATTGTCTCAGCTAACAATTGGAAAGAATCACATGAGGTTGTATGAATGTGAATGTAATTCATATGATTTAGTGCAAATAAATAAGGAAATATCATTTGAAGGGTGTAGAGTTAGAGGAATTTAAAGTGATAGGTTAAAGTCCCCAACTTGATTTATTGTTTTAGCTTCTGATACGAGATGTTAGCCCCCAGGTGGAGGGAATCGAGGGAAATCTAGAGTGAGTGCTGGTATCTTCCCTGCCTAGCCGGTCTTCAGAACTATTCAAACTTTAAATTAGCCAATGTTCTTCATATCATCTCTAGTAAGGGTAAAGAATATTATTACTCATATTTGGCACAACACAATTTGCATACTTCCACAACAGTAAGGGTAAAGAATATTATTGCTCCTATTTGACACAACACAATTTGCATACTTTCACAATAGAATTCCTATACATGGTATCTTCCCTACCTATCTGGTCTTTAGAACTATTCAAACTTTAAATTAGCCAATGTTCTTTATAGCATCTCTAGTAAGGTCGGTCTTCAAAACTATTCAAACTTTAAATTAGCCAATATTCTTTATAGCATCTCTAGTAAGGGCCTAGCCTGTCTTCAGAACTATTCAAACTTTAAATTAGCCAATGTTCTTTATATCATCTCTAGTAAGGGTTCTGCCTAGCCGATCTTCAGAACTATTCAAACTTTAAATTAGCCAATGTTCTTTATAGCAACTCTAGTAAGGGTAAAGAATGTAGTTGCTCCTATTTAGCACAAACCAATTTGCATACTACCACAAAAAAATTCCTATGCTTATTACTGATTCCTGATAAGGAGAAAGATATTTTCAACTTCAGTGCTTTACTTTTATATAAAATCAAGTTATCTTTTTAAATTGTTACTATTTTGTCAAAATATCAAAAATACCAAGAAAATTTGAATTTTAATTACTGCGAATAAATCTCTAGTTTAAGTAAATGTCTTTACATTTCTAGTTCAATAGAGCATATTGCGTATTTTCATTTGATATTCATGTCTTAATCAAAAAGCCATATATTACTTGATAATGATATATATACTTGCGTTGTATCCCAATATATAAATTAAAGAGCTAAATTCCTATTTGCTTCAAGATCATGTTTTGACTATGTTGCAATGTAAGGAAATATAAGTGAAAATATAATCAGAGACATTGTTATACTGTTGGATATAAATAGTAAGTGGGATCAAGTTTTTTGCGCCGTTGCCAGGGAAATTAATTGATTTAAAAGAAATTTTCTATTTATAGAAAGTTTTATTTAAACTTTAACAGTTATTGTATTTTATTTTGTGTTTTTTATTTTATTTTTATTTTAGGTTAGTGTATGCGTAGTTCAGGTTCTGAAGGACTAGTGCCACACGATTCGGAATTAGAGAAAACCATTAAAAGAATCAGAAAACAAAAAAAATTAAAATTTTTGAAAAATCTAAAAAAATTATAGAAATGACGAATCAAAACAATCAAAATGTTGAAATTTATCAAGAGTTTAAACCTTTAAGAGAATATGCCAACCCTACTGTAGATGAACTTCATTTTGTATTTAAAAACCTACTGTAGTGGCTAATTCAGTTGAGCTTAAACCTGCTATTATCAAAATGACATCAAATAATCTGTTTGGGGGATCAGCAACTGAAGATCCAAATTTATATCTTGTCAATTTTTTAGAATTGTGCACTACATTTAAATATGATGGTGTATCAGATGATTCCATAAGACTTAGGTTATTTGCTTTCTCATTAAGGGATAAAGCCAAGATGTGGTTGAATTCATTAGCACCTTGATCTATCAGAACTTGGGGTGATTTAGGACATAAATTCTTTGCTAAATATTTTCCAACATCGAAAAATGTGAAGCTTAGAAATGATATTACATCTTTAATACAATTTGAAGGGGAATCTGTTTTCGAAGCATGGGAACGATTTAAAGAATTTTTAAAAAAGTGTCCACACCATGCTATACCAGATTGGTTAATAATTCAAACTTTATATAATGGATTAGTTGGATCTCTTAGATCTATTATCAATGTCGTTGTTGTTGGTTCATTGATGTCACAACCATTTCATGACACTTATGCTTTAATTGAAGAAATGGCTACCAAAAACATTCAATGGCCTTCTTAGAGGGTGAATCCAAAGAAAGTAGCCAATATTCAAGAATCTGATGCATTTAATATGTTAGAAAATCAAGTTACTGCAATTTCAAAAAAATTAGACCAATTTGGAATGAATTTTTTTCAACCAATTTCCATGATTTAAGAGAATTCATTAAGCTAAATGGTAGATTCTCAAGCATCATTAGAAACTTTGAATGCTATAAATAACAAGCAGAATAACCTATTATAGCTCTAGGTTGGAAGAACCATCCCAACTTTAAGGAGAATAATACTACGAGTGGCAATAATCAGCAATGGGAAAAAAAACAAGGAAACCCATTGAGAAACTAGAACAAACAAGGGAATAATAATTAGAGATCTACTTATCCTCTAAGTTTAAACAGTAATACACAATTTAAGGAGAATAATTTATCTATAGAAGAGTGGTGTTACAAATGAGAAATCAGTTACAAAGTCAAGGAGCTGCAATTCAAAATATTGAGAGTCCACTTGAACAAATCACAAATTCATTAAGTAATAGATCCTAAGAAACACTTCCTAGTAATACTAAAACAAATTTGAAAGACTAGAATAAAGAGCAAGTAAAAGCCATTCAAATTAGAAGCAGAAGAGATTTGGAAGGTAGGATTTAAAAAGAAATTGAAGTAGAGAAAGAAGAAATTGAAGAATCAAAAGAGGACTCTCCAAAAGATTCTAAAAGGCCTATTCTCCACTTGAAATTGATTTAAAAATCCCACCACATACAATTAATAATCCATTTGCTGAAGCCTTAGAACAAATGTCGAGCTATGTAAAGTTTATGAAGGAAATTTTCAACAGAAAAAGGAAGTTTGAAGATAATGAAACTATTGCACTTAGTGAGGAGTGCAGTGCTATAATTAGAAGAAACTTTCTAAAAGCTTAAAGATCCTGGTAGCTTTACAATTCCATGTGCAATAGGAGATAAATTTTTATGGGAAAGCTTTATGTCATTTAGGTGCAAGCTTTAATCTTATGCCATTATCAATATTTAAAAGATTGGGGTTGGGAGAAATAACACCTACTACTGTAACTCTATAGTTAGCAGATCGTTCAATAATGTACCCTAAAGAAGTTATAGAAGATGTCCTACTGAAAGTGGATCAATTTATCTTTCCTGTTGATTTCATTGTGCAAGATATGGAGGAAGATGAAGAGATACCTATCATTTTGGGGCGACCTTTCCTAGGCGCATGAAGAGCAATGATAGATGTGCAGAAAGGGGAATTAAAAATGCACGTCGATGATCAAACTGTTACTTTTAACATTTCAAGACCAATGAAATATCCTGCAAAAGGTAAAGATGATTAATGTTAAAGAATGGATGTTATAAGATATCTGAGTCAATGCCATTTCAAAACTAATTATGAAGAAAAATCTGACGTACAAGATTTGGAACACAAGCCGGAAGAGGAATTAGATTAATGTTAAGATCTTTTTAAGAAAGATTCAAACTATGTTTGAGAAAGTTTTAAAATTCTGGACATGATAGACAAAGATAAATCATTTTGTTTATCAATTGAAAAACCTCCAAAACTTGAGTTGATGTTACTTCGTGATCATTTAAAATATCCCTTTTTAGAAGATTCCTCTACTTTACCAGTTATAATTTCCTCAAAGTAAATGATGGAAGAAGAAGATAGATTGATGAAAATTCTAAAAAATTTTAAGAAAGCCTTTGGATGGACGATAACTGATATTAAAGGAATCAGTCCTTCAATTTGTATGCATAGAATTCATAGGGAAAAGAACTGCAAACCCAGGGCTGATCCTAAAAGGAGATTAATCCTGTTATGAAAGAAGTTGTTAAGAAAGAAAATTTAAAGTGGTTAGATGCTGGAATTATCTACCCTATTTTAGATAGTTGTATGGTTTAGTCCAATTCATTGCATTCCTATGAAAGGAGGAGTAACTGTAACTGTGAATGAACATAATGAATTAATACCTATTAAACAAGTTATAGGGTGGTGAATATGCATTGATCATAGAAAATTAAATCTTGCCGCTAGGAAAGATCATTTTCCATTACCCATTTTAGATCAAACGCTGGATAGACTAGATGGGAATAAATACTTTTGTTTTCTGGATGGATATATTGGTTATCACCAAATTTAAATAACTCCTGATCAAAAGAAAACAACTTTTACCAGTCCTTATTGTACTTTTGATTTTAGAAGAATGTCATTTGGTTTATGTAATGCTCCTGCTATATTTTAAAGATGTATGACGATAATTTTTTGAGATTTAATTAAGAAAGGGATTGAAGTATTTATGGATGATTTTTTAGTGTTTGGAACTTCATTTGACTCATGTTTAGAACATTTATCAAAAGTTCTTAAGCGCTGTGAAGAAACAAATTAAGTCTTTAATTGGGAAAAATGCCAATTTATGGTAGCAGGAGGAATTGTATTAGGACATAAAATATCAGAAAATGGTATGGAAGTATTTCCTTCTAAAATTCAAGTGATCTTTAATTTACCTTATCCAACAAATCTAAGGGGAATTAAGAGGTTTTTAGGACATGTTGGATTCTACAGATGATATATTAAAGACTTCTCAAAAATTGCTAAGCCTTTATGCCATTTACTGGAGAAAGATGCAATTTTCAATTTTGATGAGGAATGCCTAAAAATTTTGAATTATTAAAATAAAAATTAATCACTCCACCAAATATAATTTCACCAGATTGGGAAAAACCTTTTGAATTGATATGTGATGCTAGTGATTATGCTATTGAAGCTTTTTTAGGACAAAGATATGATAAAATTTTTAAAGTAATTTACTATGCTAGAAAAACTCTTAATGAAACTAAAATTAATTATACAACCACTGAAAAAGATTTATTAGCAATAGTATATGCCTTTGATAAATTTTGATCATATTTAAATGGAACTCATTGTGTAGTGCATAAAGATTATTCTGCTATTAAGTACTTAATGAAAAAGAAGGATGCTAAACATAGACTTATAAGATGGATTCTTCTTTTGTAAGAATTTGATTTTAAAATAGTAGATTAAAAGGGAACTAAAAATTAGATTGCTGATCATTTGTCCAGGCTTGAGTTAGAAAAACCACTCTATTTTGAAAAAGAAATAAATGAACATTTTCCTAATGAAAAATTGTTCAATATTAATGAGTGGCGTGTTCCGTGGTATGCCAACATTGTGAACTTTCTTTTTAGTGATATTATACCTTATGCAATGACATACCTACAAAAGAGGAAATTTATTTCTGAAGCTAAGACTTATTTTTTGGATGACCCATTTTTATATAAATAAGGAAAGGATTTGATTATTTGAAGATGTGCGCAATTAGAAGAAACTTATGAAATTATCCAAAAATATCATAATTCTGATTTTAGGGGATATTTTGGTGCTGATAAAACAACATACAAAATTTTACAATCTGGATTCTGTTGGCCTACTATTTTTAAAGATGTTAATGCTTATATTAAAACTTGTGATAGATGTCAATGAGTAGACAATATTTCTAGAAGAAATGAGATGCCCCTCAATTATATGCTAGAAGTTGAAATAGTAGGCAATATTTCTAGAAGAAATGAGATACCCCTCAATTATATGCTAGAAGTTGAAATATGTAGGCAATATTTCTAGGAGAAATGAGATGCCCCTCAATTATATGCTAGAAGTTGAAATATTTGATGTTTGGCGATTAGATTTCATGGAACCATTTATACCATCTCTTGGGAATTTATATGTACTATTAGCAGTGGACTATGTATCCCAATGGATAGAAGCTGTTGCTTTACCTCAATGTGATGCTCAAAGTGTTGCAAAGTTTTTGAAAATGAACATATTTTGTAGATTTAGGATGCCGAGAGTTATCATAACAGATGAGGGAAGTCATTTTAGAAATGCCATAATGGAGAAATTATTAAAGAAATATCATATAAATCATAGAATTGCTACTGCTTATAATCCTTAGGCAAATTATTTTGCTAAATTATCCAATCAAGAAATTAAAATAATTATGGAAGATTCTGTGAATCCAACAAAAATGGATTGGTCAGTTAAACTTGACTATGCTTTGTGGGCTTATAGGACTTCATATAGAACTCCCATAGGAATGTCCCCATATAGGCTAATATTTGGGAAAGCTTATCACAGTTGAAGTAGAGCATAAAGTATATTGGGCGATTAAAGAGTTCAATTATAATTTGAAAGATGCTGGTGAGAAAAGATTATTGAAATTAAATGAGCTTGAAGAGATAAGGAATGAATCTTCTGAAAATGCTAAGATTTACAAAAAAAAAGATGAAGAAGTGGCATGATCAAAGGATTCTTACTTATAATTTGAAAGATGAATAAGTTTTGCTATATAATGCAAGGTTAAAATTATTTCTAGGAAAACTTAAGTCTAGGTGGATGGGGTCATTTGTTGTGATAAAAATTTATCCCTATGGAGCTGTGGATATTAAAGATCCTAAGACTGATAAAGTTTTTAAAGTGAATGGTCATAGACTAAAACCTTATTTTGTAGGGGATCAACATAAATTTAATGAATGAATGATGTTGTGTCAACCAGAATAAACATTGGTTACGTCGGGCTGACCACATTAAACCAAGCGCTTTGTGGGAGGCAACCCATAGTTATCATTGTGTTTTGCATTGAATTTTGTTTATGTGTATTAAGAAAAAGAGGGTAGTATTTTTGAGACTATTATGTGTTAGTATTGATTTTAAGACTTTATTTAGTAACCTAGACATGTTAGAATGAGAATTTGGACGTTTAGTTGACTGGTGCAAAAATATGCACTGGCGCTTAAGCACCAAACATGTGCTAAATTAAGATTCTAGAAGGTTTAGCCGTCAATTGGTTTGTAAAAATGCGCCAAGGAAGTTTCAAAACGTGCATAGAAGTTTTTTGAGAGATTTAGGCCTATACATAGAAGGGTTTAGTGAAGGAAATTTGCCCCAGATCATTTTCATCCCTAAATTCTATAAGAAAGAGAGATTTTGAGAAGATGTCTTTAGAGGAGATGGATTTGAAGAAGAAGGAAGAGACAATGAGGAAGAGCTTCATTAGCAAAAGTGCACAAGAGATGTATAACAGTTTCTTAGTTGTTAGTATTGAAGGAATATCAGAAAAGATCAACAAAATTGAGACTATCATGGCTTTACTTGAGACCAAGGTAATTGAGATTCATGCAAATCTTGAGCATATTGAATGACAATTGAAAATGCAATTTAACCATACTAGTTATATAGAGGAAACAAATAAGGAGATGTTTCTTAAGCAGAAATGGATAGAAGAAGATAGTATCAAAACTCGTCACCACCGTTCGTTTTCTCAACTTTATATTTTGATTGCCCCAAGAGAGACTAATGAAAGACCGAAGTTTGTTCCATCAAATGAAGAGTGGAATTAAGTTTGATGTATGAGTTTGTTTTTTAGGAGTTGTTGTGTTTATGTGTTAGTGTTTAAGTCTTGCTTTTTAGTGTTTATGCTTTTATGTGTTTAATGTGAATGATTTGTAAAGTGTTCATGCTTAGAAAATTTTCTCATCCAATACTATTTGGAGTGAGAATTAAGTTGTAAAGGCATTTGTAATTGTTTGTGAATGAAAATATACGTTTGTTTGTGTGAAAATTAGTGTTATTTTTAGCCTCAAATTGAATTGAGTTATATAGAGAATTTTGAGGGAGAGGAGAGTTAAAAGAGATGAAAATAGTCATTTAAGTGTTATGAGACCATTTAGGGGTAGTATACTTAGGCAAACAATGCATTTTACTTAAGTTCAAAAATTACAAAAATCGTGCACTGGCACCTAAGCGCCACATATCGTTGTTAAGCGTGAAGTAACCCGAGAGGCAGGCGACTATGTGCCACTTATCCGCGCTTAATCCCCGATTCACGAAAACTAGTTCGCGAACGAGTAAAAGTGAAAAAAATTAACCCAAAAATCGCCATTTTTACCCTCCTGTTACCTTCAACCTCTCAAAATTGTGATTTTGGAGAACTAGGACACACTATTAAGTGCAGATTTCTTGGTGGAATCAAGAAAAATTTGCTAGATTTGGATTTCTTAAGGTAAGAGCTTTACTTCTATGTAAAAAATTTGGATTTTCATCATGTATTTTGAGTACATTTGGAAGAATTTGAAAATTCACTATTTATGGTGAAAAATGAAGAAAAATCTATGGAAATTACATAGGAAGTGTAGTTTAAGCTTTCGGAAGTTTAGTTTAGTAGTTTAGACTTGATTTTTGATATTATTTTTGGAATTTTACCCCAAGAATGAAGAGGAGTAAAGGAAAGAGCCCTTTTGATTCAAGCAAATTTTTTGAGTTCAAAAGCTCAAGGTAGGTATAGTGATGCGATGCAATCACAGAAGCTTATCTAGGAGCATTATTTTAAGAATCTGGGTGGATCTGTGGAAGATCTGATCGTTTGCCTACAGTGGGAACGATTCTCTTTTTTTTGCTGTTGCAGTTATATCTGTTGTTAGGGAGTTCTATGTAAACTTCCTTGAAGCTGAAGATGATTGAGTCATGGTTCGAGGAAAGTTCATACCTTTTTCAATAGAGGTAATCTATTTGTTCTTCCAATTGCCATAGGATAATTTATGTTTTTATGCCTATTATAGTCCGACTAAAATGGAGCTAGATGAAATTCAAATCATCTCAGTGAGGTTAGTAGAGAGAGAGAGCGACGTTAAATTATTGTATCTAGGAAGGAAAGCACATCAACATATGAGCTTTGATATATCAGATTATCATCAATTCTGCCACTACTGCTACTACTACTGGTCTAGGATTTACTTCCTTGTTCTTTTCTTTATGTGAGCCGGCTGGAGTAAGATATGATAGATGGGAGAAAGTACTATTGCCTCTAAAGCCTATTACAAAGGTGAAAGTGAATAATTATTCTGACCATTCTATTTTTGGCTGGATAGGGGGATTTTCTAGGAGCTATGGAATGGAAACATTTGCTGCTTCTATCTCTGCTGCTTCTACATCTTGACCATCTACCTTACATGCTTCTATTTTTAGAGGTGAGTCTACTAAGACCCAAGATCAATTTTTATAGAGGATGTTGGACAATATTAATTATACTGCTGATAAAGTTCAGAATTTAGAGCGTTTTGCAGAACATAATGATAGGTACAATAGAAGAAAAAGTGATTATGAAGAGAAATTTCACTCATCTTTGGAGAGCCTCATTAGAGCTAACCAAGGAGTTCAATATCTTCCATATCCACAATACCCTGATAATGAGTCTGTAGATGTTTGGTATAACAATGATTCAGAGAATGATGATGTCGACATTATTTTGGTTGAGTTGCCAGTTGGAAGCTATCAGCCACCGGAATCAAAATTCCGTCGAAAGCTTTGGAAAAGCGTGTAATTTACACACACACACACACACAGATATATATATATATATATATATATATATANTTACTGATTTTCCTGTTGAGTTCAGCCGCTAAAGAAGGGTTCTTGATCGCTCCTATTGCAGCCCGTGGCAAAGCGGCTGGGAGAATTAGTTAGTGGGGGTTTATCTTGGTCGGTTGCGCCATAATTTTGTTGGGCAAGGGTACATAATTTAAAAGTTCTTGCAAACTCAAGATGAGAATTTGATGCAAATTGAATTTTAGAGCTAGTCAATATTTATGATTATAAATTTATGTATATCGGACCTTTTTTCATGTGATTGTCACACTTAATTAGCCCTATGTAATTACCCTTATGTTCTGAGTCATCAGGAATTTTTACATTTTGGACCTTAAGTTTCAACCCTATTCATGCCATTGACGAGCCATTAGGTTGCTAGTCATGTATGTGCATAACCTAGCCTAGCTCTCTTCTTCAGATTTTATTTTAACCATAATTGATCAATTAAGCATCCATCTAATCATTTGACCGCTTCATCACCTTCAACCACCATCTCTCTCCCTCTCTCCCTCTCTCTCTCACTCTCTCTAAATTAAAAAAAAAAAATACATTGTTTACCTTGGAACACCTTTCNATTTTGAAAACTTCTCTGAGAGCTTTCTTGCACAAAAACATACAATAATGCTATATATAAAAAATAATGAAATAAAGAAGAGATTTGAGGCATATTTTTATGTGTTTTTCTCACGCAATATCCATGTACTTGATGTTGAGGCTCTCCATATCTCTCATGTTGAGGCTCTTCTTATCTTAATATCTCATATCTTATAAACATCTTTTCTTTATTATTTTTCTTTGGAAAACACATGAAATCCCTTGGAAATCAACCTAAACCCTTCAAAATTCCCAAAAACTATTCAAAACTCAAATCATCATAATTCTCCTTCTTCACATGCATAAGCACCCTCTTACCCTTCCTGCTCTTGAGCTACCTCTTGTATAAGTATATAAATATTGATACCATTCTCAAGTAAGTATCATGCATTGTTGTATGAAATATTCTCTTTGAGTGTCATAGTCTTCTTCTTCTTGTGTAATTTCCATCTCAAGATGAACGGCTCACAAAGAACAACTTTCAAGAACGAAAAAAGAATATCACGACAAAGGATTATTTATGAAGATTGACTTCCGTTATTCCTTGATCAGCCTATGAAAGTATTTAACTTCCCAATAAATTAGATCTTTGTCCAAACTTTTAATTTCCCTTTAACAACAAAAGTATCAGTCTTAATAAGTCAATTTTAATATGATTACGTACTAAAAATTCAATCTCACTACCCAAACCATACTAGGAATCAACAAGATTTTAGCTTTTCATACTTATTAAAGTGTAACTTAGTGCAAAATGAGTGTCTTTTATGTCACAAAAATTTCTTATATCAAATTCACAAACATTTCTTAGGAAAATTATCTGATTTCTCAAATAT
>JXCR01069915.1:20033-31468 GCA_002079205.1 Phalaenopsis hybrid cultivar
AATTGAGCTCAATAATTAAGCCTATAAATTAGACAAATTTGAGTGAGCTCAAAACTTATTTGTGCTCAGCTCATAATTTCTTTTTATTTTATTTATATTCTACTCAAGTGGAGAAGCATGACTTGAGAAAACACCTTTATATTCAACACAATTTTATTTCAATTTGGCCCATCTTTAATTTGAGCTAAATTCAAGGCTTGGGCACTACTTTTAGAACTCCAGAATAACTTTCTCCTCCACGTCATTCTATATTTAAACAACAATGGGATAACCACTTTTTTGTAAATATGTGATGTGGGACAAAAAAATAGAGAGGCAGAGAGGAGGGTACGCGGATGGAGTGAGCAGCAAGCCAAGCATCCAATAACTTTTCTTTTTTAAATGGCTAGGGCACTTACGTATTTTCATAACCCCTAAATCAAGAATGTGCTATATTTTAAGCTCATTTACATATATACCACCCAAATCCTATTTATTTACAAATCTAACACCGTAAATTAATTTTTTTACAATTATTACCACTCAAATAAATTTTAAAAATAATAAAAATTATTATTTTTTAATACATATGTTATAAAAATGATATAAATAAATACTATTATTTTATTATTTTGAGCCAAAACAAGCCGAACATGAACAAACAACCATTTGTTCGTGTTCGGCTCGTTTATAAATCAAGCTCAAAAAATTTGCTCGTGTTTAATTTGTTTGCTTAGCGAACAAACCGAACACGAGTTATTTAACGAGCCGAACACGAGTTGTCCGCGAACTACGAGCTTTTTTGATAGCCTTAGATTTAATAGCTCTGATGCCAAACAGTTTTTCAGGATTTAACTAACCAATATTTACTAAATCTAAATTTATAAGAACTACTAAGTTAAATCCTACATGAAGCCAAATAGCCTATCAGGGTAGGGTCCGATAAGGATTTGGGCTGAAGAGGATTAGGAATTAGGTGAAATGACTCTAATATTAGATGGCTTATCAAGAATTGTAACACTAAAGTTGTAGAGGAGCCCTATTATAAGACTTATAGCCTTGCCATACGGACAAGATGACTTGAGATCAATTACCTTCAACTAAATGAGATCACTCTTTGTGTGTGTGGGACTAACGTAAATTGAGGCTAACTTAGCAACAACAAAACTTTCAAACTTAGACTTACATATGAGAGTCTAGAAATGTGATTAACATTAAATTTCAAATTCTTGCTTGGAATAAAGAGAAGTCCATTTGTAACCAATAATCCTAGGTTTGCGAGAAGCAAGGTTCAAATCATATAATTATAACATTAAAATAGCTACACAAATAGGTCTTAAAATCTTGTCCCATAAACAAAATGACCCAAAATTTTAGGACTTAGAACCTCAAATTGAGAAAAGCCTAAATGGATCTTATTAATCAATTGATTGAACTTAATTAGTTGAGTTGACTAAATCTAATAAAGTTTGGTTTGATCATGCAATATGCACATATTGTCAGTCAAATGAGTTGAAGATGACTTATAAAGGAGTCCCGCTTTAAGACACATTAAAGATTTCATATTGAGAGGCCTTTGCCAAATGTAATAATTTTGATAGAATTTTCAAATGCCAATGGTCCTTTAATATTTTGGACGGCTAGTAAGTTTACGTCAGTAATCCAGAGATTCCACAATCCTTTATGCTTAAAAAGAGATGGGTCTTCTTAAACTTCAGGATTTTTGGAAACTTTTAAAATTTTAATAGAATTTATGAAAAACTGCTTAATTTTACTTACATTACAAATGTGATAGTATGAACCCCAAGATAACAGATCAAATCAATGGTCATAATGATCCATAATGCTCAACTTTTATTTATAGATACAACACTATATTTTTATTCACTTTATAAGAGTCCATGTTATTTTCAAATAATTTTTCAATTTAGAGAAATCTATCACTTAATTTATATATGAAAATACAAAAATGTATATTTTTGACACAAATTAATTTAAGGGAATTACTTTTTTATTTTTCTAATTTTTTGTAATTATGTTTTATATTTTCTTTCATTCTTAAGTTATTAATTTTTTATCTGTTTAAGGTTGGTTAAATTGTTTAAATCATGTATTCCTTATTTCACCCTTTACAAACTAAGATGATTGCATCACAATTATCCACTTGATCTTCTATGGCTAGGATTTGTTGGCTAATTGTAGACGATTATCACTGATATATTATCGGCTAATCATGTGGTTGATGTGGTGTGCTATGATTATACCATCTTCATACTAGGACCCGTCCATGTGTGGCTTTAGAGTAATAAGTGTACAAAACAATAACATATTCCCAATTCGATAGTTAGAACTCTATCACAAAAATACTTAGAAGTTAAATACTAACCTTATGTGCCTATTTCACACATAACTTAATTAAAGCAAAGGATCCATATTGAATGGCACCATTAACCACTAATAAAGGTGTCCCTCTCAAGTCCTTTTGCAAGCTCTCGACAAACACCTAGCCAAAGAATGTCATTTCACTGTAGAACACTTTCCATTCAGCCCAACATATAAAGCTTGTCCACTCTCAAAATTTAGCACTTTTTCCTCGTAGCCTATATCCTCTTGAATTTCTTCTCAATCTTCTTTCTAAATATTACTCATATTTGTTTTCAATTTGGTATATGCTATTCATCTTGGATTGTTCTCCATAAAAGCCAAGCATCACCCTCAATATTTACCACCATTTGTCTTTCGTGAAAACCGCATCAATTACTCTTCTCATAAGCATAGTCCCTAATACTTCAAGATTTTCTCTACATCCTTTTTCCACTTCAACACTTGCCCATCATCCACATTTTTTTTAGCTATTCTCTATAAACCTCCTCTATTGTAAGAACACCCACTCAAAATCCTACCACTACTACTACTTCTTCTTCTTCTTCTTCTTCTTCTTCTTCTTCTTCTTCTTCTTCTTCTTCTTCTTCTATTTCTTCTTCTTCAATACTTCAAGATCTTCTCTACATGCTTTTTCCACTTCAACACTTGCCCATCATCCAGATTTTTTTTAGCTATTCTCTATAAACCTCCTCTATTGTTCTACTTCTTCTTCTTCTTCTTCTTCTTCTTCTTCTCTTCTTCTTCTTCTTCTTCTTCCTACTACATCTCCTGCTCTAGCTTATGAAGAATAAAACCTCTCTTAAAGGCATACATCAAGTTCTTCGAAGAACTAGATTGCCTCCCAAAGCATATTCTCTTCATTTATAACATCAAGTAATTATCATTTAATACTACAAAGTTTTTATCTGGCTACAACATGCAAAGGCTTTAATTGTTAAGCCACTATAAACCTTGATGTCTCTATGTGAAGAATTATTTATCTCCCCTCCCAACTCAACACAAACACAACTAAAAATTGTTTTGTGTGAAAATCAATTTTTAATTAGATTCCTACTCTTCTCTCTAAAATTGAATAGTGGCTTTTCTCTATCATGATCTTTTTCGTGTAGCGCAAAATTTTAGAAAAATCCATTTCACACTACCTTGCTAACAACTCTTTAATACCTTGCTAAAATGCCTAATAAAAGAATATCAAAGCATGTGATCATGCTTAAGAACTTCTGAAAATCATTTATAAAAATCACGAGAAAAATCTCATCATTAGTGAACTTGTCATAATGAATGTATGAGTACGTGAACTCATTGCTCTTTAAGAACTTGAGGATGATTATCTGCGAGCAAGTAAGCGGAGGAAGACTACCAAGAAGACCAATAGAGATGTGTACCCAAGCTCATAAACATTGGGATCCTTCTTCTAGTTGTAATGTAAAAGAGAAAGAAAGTAGGACTAGTGACACTCCAACAGTGCAACACTTCAAATAGGAATCATACTAGAAACCTCTTAAGGACTTCAATTTCTTAATCTTTGAATTCTTTAAAATGGCAATTAATTGGGGTATAAATAGCCTTCGGACCTTTGAAAGTTGTTATTACTTAGAATAGATTGTTAAGATGGTCCACAAGTCAACCATGAATAAGCCACTAACGACTTCAACCTTCGATGAGTGCAAACCACATAATTGAGCTTGATATGAGGACTACAAGTTTGGTCCAAGTTTGTTCTTCCATTGGTGAATTTGTTTAATATAATAAAGTGAATATCGAGACTAATTTTTGTTTGAATCATTTGATTGTATGCATTTACAACTCAAGTCCAATCGGGGAAACTAATTTGTAGCTAAATCAAGTAAACTTACAATTAGACTTGGCTAATCAACTGAGGTTAGGTAGAGTAGGTCTGACTATAAGCAATTTCTTAAATTATTAAATTTCATCTTCTTTTGGAGTCTTTGAGCTTATGATTGATTTCTAATTGGATTGAGTTTTGGTTGGTATAGTTGCACCCTAAGGATTGACTTGGTTCGATTTGTCTTTAAAAATCTAGATCAAGCTAGGGCCCCATCATAATTAGGGAAGTTGAAGGTCCAATGACCTTGAGTTAAGTCCATCTAGGCTAGGTCTGTCAAATCATATGTTACATTGGGTTGACTTGTGCTAGTAGAATCCATGAGGTTGCCTAAGGTCTACTGTGAGCTACATTAGCATTTGTCAAACCAAACTATGGTTCCTATGTTAAACTTCGATTAACTATAATTAAGTCAAGCTAGCCTGAATTGAC
This sequence comes from Phalaenopsis hybrid cultivar, assembly GCA_002079205.1. Taxonomy (NCBI): domain Eukaryota; kingdom Viridiplantae; phylum Streptophyta; class Magnoliopsida; order Asparagales; family Orchidaceae; genus Phalaenopsis; species Phalaenopsis hybrid cultivar. Next base: position 24,676 of record JXCR01069915.1, read on the forward strand.
AACAAAGTGTTGTTAACTAAGTTAACACATAATTAGGCCTTTGTCAAGCACCCCCCACAGCCCCAACTCAAGCTTAATTAAACATTGGTTAACTCAAAGGGTATCAACCCAAATAAACATGGAGATCCATTTAGAACAAATAATCTATTAGTAGCCAACCTAGGCCTCACATGATAGTGATGCCATGCACAAAACAATTTAGGGTTAGACATACACATCAATGCTAAGCTATTTTATTAGAACTCTCGTAGATCACCGAGGGAAGGTAAATCATTAGTATTGCACATCAGACAAACTGATTTGACTAACACTCAGAGAAAGAGGGGTCCACTTATATGTTTGTGGGTTAAATACAACTATCCATAGTTTGCTTTGAGCTAATAGGGGATGCATATTTGAGTTATCCAATGGTTAAATCTTCATAGGTTCTTTAAGCTTATTTAGGACTTCTTTTGAGTCCACCAATACAAAATAAAAAATAAAAAATAAAAAAATAAACCAAGAATTGCCCAACCTCTTTTCAAAGGTAAGGAACCTATGACCTCAGTGACTAGAAGTCAATTGTAAGAAAGAGGCAAAGGAGACTGACTTGATAGTGTTGCACCAACATGACTTACTAGAATTTATGGTTGACAGCTACTTGGTGGCTAATGATCTAGGTAATTAACTCTTACAACAAAAGGATTGTAAAAACTTGATTGGTGAGTGGCTCAACATTTAGAGGATGATTTTGATTAATTGTATATTGATGCCCACAACAATGAAAATATTTGGTAAAAAAATATGAAGTATTTTGAGCTCCTTCTTTGTGAATGCTTTTAACGTACAAAAGTTTGGTAAAGATGGTGAATGTCCCTTTATTTATACACAATTTTTAGCTTCTTTCAATTGATCAAAATCACTCTCCTCCCTCGTATGCATAGACTGAATTAGCAAAATCAAATACAAACTTGATATCTTTCTATGTGTTTAGCATCTTTTATTTTACTTGGAATGGTCATCATATTTCTCTCACAATTGATACTTTCATATAAAAGTTTGTGTTTCTTCAAACAAGTGATATCAAAGCAAGTTTAATAAAGAATATAATGTCCATAAAGTTTAAAACTGAGAAATTTGATAATTGAAAGAGTTTTAAGGTTTAGAAAATCGAGACAAAATGTTTTTTGTCTAATAAGAACTTTTAAGGACACCCATACAATATGTTAATATGCTTGAGGTCAAGAGTTAAGAAGCCAATGCAGAATAAAAAAATTGAATCAGTTATCATTTGTATTTGGTGAATGAGGGTTTGGAGAAAATAATTTTGGAAGGCTAGTGCTCATAATGGAGTCTTTGTACAAAAATTCTTGAATAAACTTTACTATAAGCAATGAGTATTTTTGATTTTCATGAAAGAGGCTATGTCAATAAAATCACATTTGACTCCATTATTTAAGATTTGAGAAAAAAATGTAATTCTTGAAGATGAAAATCAGTTGCTATTGTGCTCTTTACCTCCATCATGCAAGTTTTTATGGCATTAATTTGAATGATAAAAATATTTTAATTAGCTTATTAGAAGATGTCAAAAATTTATTTTCTAAAAATATAATTTTCAAAGCTTAACAAGACTGAAGAAGAAAAATTAATTGAATGATCAATATTTAAAGGGAGATGTTTTGAGAAGATGTCTACCTCTAATAATGATAAAAGCCTAACACAAGTTCAATGGCGTTCCTTACTTCTGCTATAAAAAAATGATACATAAACGTTATTTGAAAAGGAAGGATGATCAAGGAAATAAAACTACAAGGAGGACAAATCAGCATATGCTAACGCTGCTGCTGATTGATATGAATTTAATATAAGTGATACTCTTTAGTGAGTAATAAAATATAAATAGATGCAAAAAAGGAGGATTATAGACATAAGATGTCAATATCATATGCTTCCGAATCATAAGAAATTATTTCTACTTATGGTTCAAGTTCATTGGGTTATGCCTGCTAGAAAAGCAAATCAATGTTCAACGCCATTGATTTTGGCATGATGAAGTTAAGAATGAATGGGATATTGTATGGAGCTAGGTGTACATCATAGCTTAAGAGAACTCTCATATCTTTGAGTGCTCTTAATCATGCAAGGTACTAATTCACTAAAGAAGTTGAAGTTACTACGGTTTGCAAAGGTACATCAACCTTCATAAAGGAGAAAGTAAATGGATTTCATCATTGGTCGAACATCAACTGAAGCTATTTTAGTTTTTTTCTGCATTTATGTTAGAGCATTATGATTTGAGGAAGCAAAGGAAAAAAAAGATTAACTACTTGATTGCAAGTTAGGTTCCAACACAAAAAAGCACGCATTAAAAGAGATTTTTGAAGATAATTAGGCAAATTGATCTCATGTTATATAGCTTGGTCTAATGTCAGGTCATATCACTGCAGCATTTAAGTGAAAAGATAATTAATTTAAAGGTACCAAAAATCAATGGCAGCTCCACTTTTAATATCAATGGATTCAATTTGGTTAGGAGTAGATTTAATTTAAATTTTTTTGCTCAAGCTTAAGATTCATTGGTATTGAGAATACGGGGTGTTTAGTCCTTTGAGGATATCCAAATTTATATGCCATAATATTGAACCAAGGGGAGGAAGCTAAGACAGATGGATAAAAACAGACACTTTTAGAGATACAGCTTTCTGTGATGAGTGAGATCTTGGTAGACGAAATAGAGGAAAGAATTGAAGAGGATTTATGATTTAAATTCACGTCTTTGTACATGAAAAAAAGCTTCTCCAATAACTTCTATCAAAAGTACAATTGTACACTGCTTCATATATAGGAAAGTCACGAACTAAATCACATCTTAATGAATTTAATTTCATTTTCTAAGTTTGGGGAGTATTAATGTGACAAATGACCATNATCATTCTATATTTAAACAACAATGGGATAACCACTTTTCTGTAAATATGTGATGTGGGACAAAAAAATAGAGAGGCAGAGAGGAGGGTACGCGGATGGAGTGAGCAGCAAGNCATTTTGCCTTAAATTCTGAATTTAATAAACCCTATTGGAAGGCAAATTTATGAGATATAGACAAAGTTAATTGTGTGAATAGGGGCGGGAGGAAAAGTGAAGGTTAACTTCACAAAATCTTGTTTCTTTTCCTTGATTGTTTCGGGTAGTAGTGAAGCGAAATGGGGAGAAAGCACGATCGAGTTGTTGCCTTCCAAGCTAGCTCTAATCGTGATTATCTGCAAAGGCTACGAACAGAAGGGGGAAGGGGGAAGGTCGCAGGAGGAGGGTTGGGAAGAGGAAGCAGAAGGTAGCAGGCCGGGTGATTCTTAAGTTAATTTAAGTTAATTTTGACTAATTTATTTGATTATTAATTAATATGTTGTTTAGGTAATTATACCTTAATTAATTTAGTTAATATTGATACAAGCTTGATAAATAAGTAATTCATGATTAAAAAGGAAAATTAAAATAATGAATATTGTTTGATTAGTTTAGTAAAATTCTAATTAATGATTGACTCGCTCAGTAAATAACTAATCAACAATTAGTTAATGAATATTAAAATAATTATTTATAATTAATTAGTTTAATCATTTTAATAGTGACTAATTATATGTAAATAGTTAATTAATCAATAATGTAATTAGAAAAAATAAAAATTAAATTAAACTAAATTATTCTCAATGATTGCACCATCAATATATAATTTTATATTCATATTTGAACTAATAAACTTCCGTGCTGAAATAAATTGTTGAACAATTTCACAAGATATAATTGGATTTAATTAGGGGTGTAAACGAGTCGAACATGAGCGAGCTGAGCTCCAGTTCGTGTTCAACTCATTTAAAAATGTTCATGTTCGTGTTCCATTTGTTTGAATTAGACTTGAATTGCGCTCAATAATTAAGCCTATAAATTAGACAAATTTGAGTGAGCTCACAATTTCTTTTTATTTTATTTATATTCTACTCAAGTGGAGAAGCATGACTTGAGAAAACACCTTTATATTCAACACAATTTTATTTCAATTTGGCCCATCTTTAATTTGAGCTAAATTCAAGGCTTGGGCACTACTTTTAGAACTCCAGAATAACTTTCTCCTCCACGTCATTCTATATTTAAACAACAATGGGATAACCACTTTTTTGTAAATATGTGATGTGGGACAAAAAAATAGAGAGGCAGAGAGGAGGGTACGCGGATGGAGTGAGCAGCAAGCCAAGCATCCAATAACTTTTCTTTTTTAAATGGCTAGGGCACTTACGTATTTTCATAACCCCTAAATCAAGAATGTGCTATATTTTAAGCTCATTTACATATATACCACCCAAATCCTATTTATTTACAAATCTAACACCGTAAATTAATTTTTTTACAATTATTACCACTCAAATAAATTTTAAAAATAATAAAATTTATTATTTTTCAATACATATGTTATAAAAATGATATAAATAAATACTATTATTTTATTATTTTGAGTCAAAACAAGCCGAACATGAACAAACAACCATTTGTTCGTGTTCGGCTCGTTTATAAATCGAGCTCAAAAAATTTGCTCGTGTTCAATTTGTTTGCTTAGCGAACAAACCGAACACGAGTTATTTAACGAGCCGAACATGAGTTGTCCGCGAACTACGAGCTTTTTTGATAGCCTTAGATTTAATAGCTCTGATGCCAAACAATTTTTCAGGATTTAACTAACCAATATTTACTAAATCTGAATTTATAAGAACTACTAAGTTAAATCCTACATGAAGCCAAATAGCTTATCAGGGTAGGGTCCGATAAGGATTTGGGCTGAAGAGGATTAGGAATTAGGTGAAATGACTCTAATATTAGATGGCTTATCAAGAATTGTAACACTAAAGTTGTAGAGGAGCCCTATTATAAGACTTATAGCCTTGCCATACGGACAAGATGACTTGAGATCAATTACCTTCGACTAAATAAGATCACTCTTTGTGTGTGTGGGACTAACGTAAATTGGGGCTAACTTAGCAACAACCAAACTTTCAAACTTAGACTTACATATGAGAGTCTAGAAATGTGATTAACATTAAATTTCAAATTCTTGCTTGGAATAAAGAGAAGTCCATTTGTAACCAATAATCCTAGGTTTGCGAGAAGCATGGTTCAAATCGTATAATTATAACATTAAAATAGCTACACAAATAGGTCTTACAATCTTGTCCCATAAACAAAATGACCCAAAATTTTAGGACTTAGAACCTCAAATTGAGAAAAGCCTAAATGGATCTTATTAATCAATTGATTGAACTTAATTAGTTGAGTTGACTAAATCTAATAAAATTTGGTTTGATCATGCAATATGCACATATTGTCAGTCAAATGAGTTGATGATGACTTATAAAGGAGTCGCGCTTTAAGACACATTAAAGATTTCATACTGAGAGGCCTTTGCCAAATGTAATAATTTTGATAGAATTTTCAAATACCAATGGTCCTTTAATATTTTGGACGGCTAGTAAGTTTACGTTAGTAATCCAGAGATTCCACAATCCTTTATGGTTAAAAAGAGATGGGTCTTCCTAAACTTTAGGATTTTTGGAAACTTTTAAAATTTTAATAGAATTTATGAAAAACTGCTTAATTTTACATACATTACAAATGTGATAGTATGAACCCCAAGATAACAGATCAAATCAATGGTCATAATGATCCATAATGCTCAACTTTTATTTATAGATACAACACTACATTTTTATTCACTTTATAAGAGTCCATGTTATTTTCAAATAATTTTTGAATTTATAGAGAAATCTATCACTTAATTTATATATGAAAATACAAAATTTATATTTTTGACACAAATTAATTTAAGGGAATTACTTTTTGATTTTTCTAATTTTTTGTAATTATGTTTTATATTTTCTTTCATTCTTAAGTTATTAATTTTTTATCTGTTTAAGGTTGGTTAAATTGTTTAAATCATGAATTCCTTATTTCACCCTTTACAAACTAAGATGATTGCATCACAATTATCCACTTGATCTTCTATGGCTAGGATTTGTTGGCTAATTGTAGACGATTATCACTGAGATATTATCGGCTAATCATGTGGTTGATGTGGTGTGCTATGATTATACCATCTTCATACTAGGACCCGTCCATGTGTGGCTTTAGAGTAATAAGTGTACAAAACAATAACATATTCCCAATTCGATAGTTAGAACTCTATCACAAAAATACTTAGAAGTTAAATACTAACCTTATGTGCCTATTTCACACATAACTTAATTAAAGCAAAGGATCCATATTGAATGGCACCATTAACCACTAATAAAGGTGTCCCTCTCAAGTCCTTTTGCAAGCTCTCGACAAACACCTAGCCAAAGAATGTCATTTCACTGTAGAACACTTTCCATTCAGCCCAACATATAAAGCTTGTCCACTCTCAAAATTTAGCACTTTTTCCTCGTAGCCTATATCCTCTTGAATTTCTTCTCAATCTTCTTTCTAAATATTACTCATATTTGTTTTCAATTTGGTATATGCTATTCATCTTGGATTGTTCTCCATAAAAGCCAAGCATCACCCTCAATATTTACCACCATTTGTCTTTCGTGAAAACCGCATCAATTACTCTTCTCATAAGCATAGTCCCTAATACTTCAAGATTTTCTCTACATCCTTTTTCCACTTCAACACTTGCCCATCATCCACATTTTTTTTAGCTATTCTCTATAAACCTCCTCTATTGTAAGAACACCCACTCAAAATCCTACCACTACTACTACTTCTTCTTCTTCTTCTTCTTCTT
>JXCR01069915.1:32793-55967 GCA_002079205.1 Phalaenopsis hybrid cultivar
TGACTATAAGCAATTTCTTAAATTATTAAATTTCATCTTCTTTTGGAGTCTTTGAGCTTATGATTGATTTCTAATTGGATTGAGTTTTGGATGGTTTAGTTGCACCCTAAGGATTGACTTGGTTCAATTTGTCTTTAAAAATCTAGATCAAGCTAGGGCCCCATCATAATTAGGGAAGTTGAAGGTCCAATGACCTTGAGTTAAGTCCATCTAGGCTAGGTCTGTCAAATCATATGTTACATTGGGTTGACTTGTGCTAGTAGAATCCATGAGGTTGCCTAAGGTCTACTGTGAGCTACATTAGCATTTGTCAAACCAAACTATGGTTCCTATGTTAAACTTCGATTAACTATAATTAAGTCAAGCTAGCCTGAATTGACAACAAAGTGTTGTTAACTAAGTTAACACATAATTAGGCCTTTGTCAAGCACCCCCCACAGCCCCAACTCAAGCTTAATTAAACATTGGTTAACTCAAAGGGTATCAACCCAAATAAACATGGAGATCCATTTAGAACAAATAATCTATTAGTAGCCAACCTAGGCCTCACATGATAGTGATGCCATGCACAAAACAATTTAGGGTTAGACATACACATCAATGCTAAGCTATTTTATTAGAACTCTCGTAGATCACCGAGGGAAGGTAAATCATTAGTATTGCACATCAGACAAACTGATTTGACTAACACTCAGAGAAAGAGGGGTCCACTTATATGTTTGTGGGTTAAATACAACTATCCATAGTTTGCTTTGAGCTAATAGGGGATGCATATTTGAGTTATCCAATGGTTAAATCTTCATAGGTTCTTTAAGCTTATTTAGGACTTCTTTTGAGTCCACCAATACAAAATAAAAAATAAAAAATAAAAAAATAAACCAAGAATTGCCCAACCTCTTTTCAAAGGTAAGGAACCTATGACCTCAGTGACTAGAAGTCAATTGTAAGAAAGAGGCAAAGGAGACTGACTTGATAGTGTTGCACCAACATGACTTACTAGAATTTATGGTTGACAGCTACTTGGTGGCTAATGATCTAGGTAATTAACTCTTACAACAAAAGGATTGTAAAAACTTGATTGGTGAGTGGCTCAACATTTAGAGGATGATTTTGATTAATTGTATATTGATGCCCACAACAATGAAAATATTTGGTAAAAAAATATGAAGTATTTTGAGCTCCTTCTTTGTGAATGCTTTTAACGTACAAAAGTTTGGTAAAGATGGTGAATGTCCCTTTATTTATACACAATTTTTAGCTTCTTTCAATTGATCAAAATCACTCTCCTCCCTTGTATGCATAGACTGAATTAGCAAAATCAAATACAAAATTGATATCTTTCTATGTGTTTAGCATCTTTTATTTTACTTGGAATGGTCATCATATTTCTCTCACAATTGATACTTTCATATAAAAGTTTGTGTTTCTTCAAACAAGTGATATCAAAGCAAGTTTAATAAAGAATATAATGTCCATAAAGTTTAAAACTGAGAAAAGGTTTAGAAAATCGAGACAAAATGTTTTTGTCTGATAAGAACTTTTAAGGACACCCATACAATATGTTAATATGCTTGAGGTCAAGAGTTAAGAAGCCAATGCAGAATAAAAAAATTGAATCAGTTATCATTTGTATTTGGTGAATGAGGGTTTGGAGAAAATAATTTTGGAAGGCTAGTGCTCATAATGGAGTCTTTGTACAAAAATTCTTGAATAAACTTTACTATAAGAAATGAGTATTTTTGATTTTCATGAACGAGGCTATGTCAATAAAATCACATTTGACTCCATTATTTAAGATTTGAGAAAAAAAATGTAATTCTTGAAGATGAAAATCAGTTGCTATTGTGCTCTTTACCTCCATCATGCAAGTTTTTATGGCATTAATTTGAATGATAAAAATATTTTAATTAGCTTATTAGAAGATGTCAAAAATTTATTTTCTAAAAATATAATTTTCAAAGCTTAACAAGACTGAAGAAGAAAAATTAATTGAATGATCAATAATTAAAGGGAGATGTTTTGAGAAGATGTCTACCTCTAATAATGATAAAAGCCTAACACAAGTTCAATGGCGTTCCTTACTTCTGCTATAAAAAAATGATACATAAACGTTATTTGAAAAGGAAGGATGATCAAGGAAATAAAACTACAAGGAGGACAAATCAGCATATGCTAACGCTGCTGCTGATTGATATGAATTTAATATAAGTGATACTCTTTAGTGAGTAATAAAATATAAATAGATGCAAAAAAGGAGGATTATAGACATAAGATGTCAATATCATATGCTTCCGAATCATAAGAAATTATTTCTACTTATGGTTCAAGTTCATTGGGTTATGCCTGCTAGAAAAGCAAATCAATGTTCAACGCCATTGATTTTGGCATGATGAAGTTAAGAATGAATGGGATATTGTATGGAGCTAGGTGTACATCATAGCTTAAGAGAACTCTCATATCTTTGAGTGCTCTTAATCATGCAAGGTACTAATTCACTAAAGAAGTTGAAGTTACTACGGTTTGCAAAGGTACATCAACCTTTATAAAGGAGAATCAACTGAAGCTATTTTAGTTTTTTTCTGCATTTATGTTAGAGCATTATGATTTGAGGAAGCAAAGGAAAAAAAAGATTAACTACTTGATTGCAAGTTGGGTTCCAACACAAAAAAAGCACGCATTAAAAGAGTTTTTTGAAGATAATTAGGCAAATTGATCTCATGTTATATAGCTTGGTCTAATGTCAGGTCATATCACTGCAGCATTTAAGTGAAAAGATAATTAATTTAAAGGTACCAAAAATCAATGGCAGCTCCACTTTTAATATCAATGGATTCAATTTGGTTAGCAGTAGATTTAATTTAAAATTCCTTGCTCAAGCTTAAGATTCATTGGTATTGAGATTACGGGATGTTTAGTCCTTTGAGGATATCCAAATTTATATGCCATAATATTGAACCAAGGGGAGGAAGCTAAGACAGATGGATAAAAAAAGACACTTTTAGAGATACAGCTTTCTGTGATGAGTGAGATCTTGGTAGACTAATTAGAGGAAAGAATTGAAGAGGATTTATGATTTAAATTCAAGTCTTTGTACATGAAAAAAAGCTTCTCCAATAACTTATATCAAAAGTACAATTTTACACTGCTTCATATATAGGAAAGTCACAAACTAAATCACATCTTAATGAATTTAATTTCATTTTCTAAGTTTGGGGAGTATTAATGTGACAAATGACCATNTATAGTTTAAGTGAAAGAGCACTATACCTCAAACCATGTATTTGTCCTGAAAGACAAACATAAGAATTGAGGGTGAGACTTGACCAAATAAACTAAGAAGTATATGACGTCCGTTTGGTCTGCGAAACCATTTTTATTTGTCGACAAGTTCCCCTATTTAATACGAAGAATTAAATAGGATTTATATTAAGCTAGGTTTGGACAAGCTTCCTATAAGGGCAATCCCCTATAGTTAATTACATCTTAGATAATTGAAGTTACCTAAGAAAACTCTCGATAAAACCTGTAAATATTATCTTCAAAGAGGTCATAAGAATATAAATTTTCAACGAAATCAGACAAAGAGGTGTCAAAGGGGAATGGTTTAAATTTGGAACATTTTATTGTAGAGTCCAAAGGAGGAAGAACTAAGGGATGCCACAGATCTGAGGGAGAACCTCGGTGACTTCCCAAGCTATCTTATTCTTTGGCCTCAATTTTTAGGAGAAATTATTTGAGTGTTTTATCATGTCAATTTTATTTGTTAGGGCTTACATTCATGTGAAACGATCACACAAACAGCCTAGAAGATGTGAGGATTTAGGTCATGACAGACGGCAACCTCAGAATCCTAAGACGAGTTAGAGCTTAGATTGTACAATAGAGCTATACAAAGGCCTAAAGATGAGGTGAGGATTTGTGTTGCATAAGAAAACTACCTCAAAGTCCTATGGCTTGGTTGTTTAATTATAAGGAAGGAAATTGGTTTAGCTGGGGAAGACATGTTTTGTTTTTGAAGATGGTTGTGCTACCCACCATGCTAGCTCCAAGCTCCTCGTCATGACTAGTCTAAGTTTTCTAATGTGTCAGGTGATGATGTCGAATCAGATGACCCTATAGTTAAAGTTCTTTAAATGTTGTGGGACACGTTAAATTTGATTAGAGCGACACCAGTTAGGATCCTACGGTTCCCTCGTTCTGACACCACTATTTTCTATTGGATTCACTTAGTTTAAATGAATTTACTAAACTCAATTTAATGAGTTCCATACTTTTATTTAGATTGTGAGAAGTCTCGTTAGCAACCGTAGGTTACCTCCTCCAAGGGATACTAGATCATCTGATAGAGGCGTCTTAATTCAGTTGTAATTGTTTTTTTGTGATGTTTGTGATTAAATTTTGAGTTATCTTATATCTTGTCTTGGTTGATTTTAGTTTTAATTTTGGTTTTACGCATATCCTAGTAGTTTTGGTTTTCATGCAGGGTGTTATCGTTATTTAACATGCAAGTTTTGTAAGTATAAAAACACAAAAGACGATACTGTAAACTGTAAAGTCATACCTTGTAAGTCTTCTAGTTCAACCATCTGAATGGTCCGTACTTGCAAAGTATGTATGTAATGTTGCAAGGAATTTAAATTGCACGAGTAGATAAAGGTTTAACTACCAAACCCCAAGTTATGATTTAGTTGAATCTCAAAAGATCCTAGTAGATGGTTTTAGGACAAAATACGATAAGTTCAATTTGTCCTTCAAAACTTCCAAAAGATTCTAAAGTTCTCAGGATATGACCCTAAAGTATTTTGAAGGTCTCTTGAATTATTTTGAGTTCATTTATGAACTTATCATATTGTTCCATTAATCATCCAATTTTGGAGTGTGGCTAACCCATTGCTCATTGAAGCTTAATAATTTAATTACTCCAAGGATAGGATTCTCGATTAATCAATTGACGTTTCATTTAAGAGTTATGTCAGTGACTTCCCCTAAGGCAAGTTTGAGTTATTTAAGATTTATGATGCCCAAAGTTAAAGTGAGGCCTCTAGTGTTTAAAGATATTAACCACCAATCATATCATTTTCTAAATCCAATTGATTTGGGTTTATACAGCGAGCCTATGGCACTACCAAGCCTTTAATAATCACAATGGGGAATTTGGCGAAGGTTAAGATTTTTGTTTAAGTGACATGTATTTTCATTTAAAGATCACATTATTATCATTTATGGACTTAAGGAAAGTAAATTATCTTCCTTTTAGCTTAAGCCCATCACTTAAGAACTATTTGATCTTTAATTGACTTCCAAGTCCTGAAGATTAGGAGAATTATGCTTTTAGTTAATGTTGTGTAAGGGTGTTGAATGGGTTTCTACCTTTTAACCCCATTGTATGTCAATAATCCAAACATGTTTATTCAGATTAAAGTTACCCATTTTCCCTTTGATAATCATAATTTTTTTATTGAGGCACCAAAGTTCTAAAATTACCTCTTTACCCTTGGGGCACTTTACCTCATAACTCTTTAAACACAACTCAAATGACTTTGAGGTTTTAAAGTTTTATATCCATGAGGTAAATAAAATTTTAGAGGAGGATATGTGGTCCTCTTCAAAATTTGATTTAAGTTAGATAATTATTCAAAATTAGAAAATGGGATTTTCAAAAGTTAATTTATTTAATTATCCAAAATAAAATTTATATTTATGGAAAAAGTATTTGAGGTTTCCTGAGGTCAGATAAACACTAGGCAAAATTTCATGATTTTTGAATCAAATTTCTATTTTTATTATTTAATTTGAGATCAATTTTCATGATTTATCTAAATAGAAAATAGTGTTTTAATTATAAAAATTATTTTTAATACTTTTATTAGACTCTTATGGGTTCAGAAAACTTATAGAATCAAATTTTATATTTTTATGATTTTTAATTTATTTAAAGTAATTCTTTTAGTGAGAAAATATGAAAAATTTATTTTTAAGCCTTTAAAATTTATTTTTAACTTAGAAAAATTAAAAAAGATATCTTAATGAATTTTAAGTGATCAGGGGACATTCCCACTCATTTTGAACCACTTTTCTATTTTTGAAAATTTTGATTCTTTTAATTACTTTAATTCAAAGTATATATTAAAAATGAAATATTTTCACAAAAATGAGTTTTTTTATAAAATGCCCCTCATCACAAGGAAGGGAAAAAAAATAATTTTCATGATTTTTCTAATCATATTTAATTTAATATAATTATTTTTATACAAAAAGCAAGGTTTCCTTAAGAAATCCATTTTAGTGCTTAGACTAAGTCAAATAATTTCAATATATTTACAGTGGGTAGACATGATTTATATAAAAAATATGGAGTTGATTTTGTTAATTTTTGATATGTATTTAATTTACACAAATTAATATAAGTTATTTACATTTAATTAAGTATAAAAATTCACAAAATGATTCAAAGAATCACAATATTTTTCCTAGATTTCTCTAACTACAGGAAACCTACTAAAATTGTTCTCATAAATTTTCAAGTTATGCTTTGATTTATATAATTAAAATGTGCCAAAATGGTCACCTTTCCTTGAAAATTAGGGTTAGAAGAATAGATATGCCCTCCGACCTTGGAAAAATTAGAAGACATTGCCTCTGACATGAGGAACAAACCTTCAAAATTTCAAGTCATGGTGAAATGTTTCAAGCCATGGATAATTAAAATACCACAAAGGATATTTAATTAATTAAAAACTAGGGAGTGAGAAAATAATTTTTATTTTTTGTCCAAATTATTCTCCTCTGTTGATTGAGTGAAGGGTATTCTTATTTTTTTATGATTTTTCTAGAGAAATATATGGATTTTTAAGTTTAGGTATTTAAAATAGTTCAAAAATCCATATTTTTCTACTTATCCACGCGATGCCAACTCATCCTTGTTTGCTCCGAAGGCTCCACGCTTCGCTCCTCCATTTAACGTAGCCATCCACATAGCCTCCATGCGGACCGTGCTTTATGCTCCATGGATCTGTCCAACTTGATCTCCTATGTCCATTGGATACACGCGCGATCAGACAGCTCTCCGTTATCATCCCCAAGTGACCTAACCCGTGAGCCCTTCACACTAAATCCTTTAAGATCTTGGCCTGGATCTACTCATGACAAACACATCTATATGGTTTATACGATACGAAATGCAGCAAATACGTATGGAGGGTTAAAAAAATCTTAGTTTAGGGTTGAAGTTCACCTTTGTCTAAGAGGAGAGGCCTCAATCAGATGGTTGTGGTAGCTTCGATTGGTCCCAAAAAACCTCTGGATGAAGTCTCAAGCCTTGGTGAATGGTCTAGGTATGAATTCGATCGAGGTCAATTTTAGGTGTTGGTCTAGAGCTAGGTTAGAGGTTATTTCAGATTTAAAGTACTAAAGAGAATTGGAATTGACCAGCATAGATGGGTGAGTTTGGGTTAGAATTTTGGCTTGGGGCTCTCAATTTTGGTTTTTTCGGCCACTAGGCTAGCCGACAGGGCCAGGAGAGGTGGCCAAGAGGTCAGGTGAGCCAGTGGGTGGGTTAATTATAATTAAACCTCAATGGCAAGTGATGATGGACAAGATTTTTGGTTAAGGCCCAAGGGGTTTAGCTTGATAAATAAAGTGTACTTCGTGGCTGTGGAGTCATCAATTTGGTGGCTTAGGCATGGCTAAGTCAATTTTGGTGCATGGGTTCAATTTGGGTCCAAATGGCTAAAAGTTGGGTTTGGATTAGGCTAGACATTATTTTGAGCCCAATTGATTGATCAACATTGTGTAGATGATTGTTATGAAGATTTTTGGTGAAGGATTGAAGTGATTTTAAGTTCAATAGGATGCTCAATTTGAAGGACTTGGGATTTTGGTCAATTTGGGCCTGTTGGGCTAGACTTGGGTCTAGATAGGGATAAGATTGGGTGAGGTTCAAATTGATTGTTGAAAATAGTCTATATGAATGTCATAAAGAGGTTTCAAGTTAAATTGGGTGCTAATTTTGGGGTTAAGGCATTCAATTTGGTGGAATTTGGGGACATAGCCAATTTATGACATATTTGGGGATTTTTGGATTTGAGTTGAAATTAAATGAAATTCAGGCTTCACCAAGGCCAACTGAAGGTCACGTTTGGTGTGTAAGAGTGTTATGAAAGATTTAGGACTCAAATTGGGGTAAATTGAGTAGCCTAAATTAAGTCATATGACTAAAATTGGGGGTTTGACTTAGATCAAGATTGAGCTCAAAGCATGGGCCAATTAGGCTTGAATTTGATTTAGATTGGTCATTTAAAGGGTGAATTTGAGTGTAGGATTGAAATAGAGGGAAATTGGGATCAAATTGATGGACATTTAAGGTGAATTTGAGGAAATTGGGTCCTCAAAGGCAATTTGGGGGTTTTGGTGAAAATGATCAAATTGGGTTCAATTGGAGGGTCCAAATTGGTTTTGGAGACATTTGGAGTAATTTTAAAGGTTTTAGGAAAGTTTGGGGTGTGAAGGGTATTTTTGTAATTTTGGCAATTTTGTGGATATTTTGGTAAATTTGGAATTTTTTTGATGGTTTTGGGTAATTTGGGTATTTTGAAATGGTTTGAAATGATTTTTGAACAAATTTGGGTATTTTGAGTCAGTTGGGAAATTTTGGCCAAAGTTAGGATTTGGGGGTGTTTATGTAATTTGGGTAGATTTAGAGGAAAAAGGCCAAGTTGGGTATTTTTGGTAGAATTGGGGTGTCAACCACCATGTATGAGCTATGGACCAATGAGATCCCCATTTGGGTTCAATATGTACAGGTTTTAGCTAAACCCTTGCCTAGGGCTAGTGGGTCTATAGGAACATGTACATGAGTCTTCCAAAAGACCAAGGGGTTAAAGGCAACAATTTTGGATTTTAGGATTGTGAGTGATTGTGGGTAAGCGTGAGTGTAGGTGAGTGAAATAAATCCATAGCAACACCCAGGGCCAACCCTAAAGTAAAAAATTCCTATAGGGACTCTCCTTGAGATCCCCCACAGTGACCCACTTACTAAGTGCTAGAGGTTAGAACCAATATGTGGAACTTCAAGTTGAGCAAAGAGGAGTTTAAAATTTCTAATGGTGAGGGTTCCTTTCTAGTTTTCTAAGAATAGTCAATATGAAAATCCTATGGTTTGACCCTAGGCTTCTAAAGAGGAAGAACTAAACCTCAACCAAAAGTGAGGTCAACAAACAGACCCCCAATAGGTGTGGTGTGCTGGGCAAAGCACACCGTGAGTATTGACATTGACCAAAGAGATCAAAAAAACCAAAACATATTCCCAAGTTAACAGATCTAAAATGGAGTGCAGAGTTTGAGTGCTAGTTGTTTCCGTTGAGGAATATGACAGGTGAGTATTTGATCAAAATCAAAGAGTAGAAACTCTCTCTGGGGATTGGAGAGTGGGTTTCAAATTATCATGTTTCAGGTGTTTATAAAGGATGGGAATCAGTATGTAGGTGTTGAACCCAAGATGGGAATTGAAATTTGGGTATCAATCCCAAGAAGAAGGGTCAGAATTTAGTTGCCGACCTCAAAAGGAGGGAATCAAAATTTAGGTACCGACGCGAGGTGAGAGTCGAAATTTAAGTGTTATTCTAAAAAAATGAGTCTGAAGTTGGGAACTGACCTCAAAAAGAGGGAATCAGAAGTTAGGGACTGATTCCAAAATGGGAATTGAAATTTAAGGATCAATCTCAAAAAGAGAGTCGGAAGTTGTGGACCAACCTTGAAAGGAGGGAATCAGAAGTTAGGGACTGATTCTAAAATGAGAATTGAAATTTATGGATCAATCTTAAACAGAGAGTTGGAAGTTAGGGACCGACCTCAAAGGGGGGAATCAGAAGTTAAGGACTGATTCTAAAATGAGAATTAAAATTTAAGGATCAATCTCAAAAAGAGGATCGGAAGTTAGGGATCGACCATGAAAGGAGAGAATTAGAAGTTAGGGACTGATTCCAAAATGAGAGTTGAAATTTAAGCTACAAATCTCAAAAAGAGGATTGAAAGTTAGGGACCAACCTAAATAGGAGGGAATCAGAAGTAAGGGACTAATTCTAAAATGAGAATTGAAATTTAAGGATCAATCTCAAAAAGAGGATCAGATGCTAGGGACCGATCTCAAAATGAGGGAACTAGAAGTTAGGGACTCATTCTGAAATGAGAATTGAAATTTAGGGATCAAATCTCAAAAAGAGGATCAAGAGTTAGGGACCGACTTCAAAACACGGGAATCAGAAGTTAGGGACTGATTCCAAAATGAGAATTAAAATTTAAGAATAAAATCTAAAAAAGAGAGTCAGAAGTTAGAGACCGACCTCGAAATGAGGGAATTGGAAGTTAGGGACTGTTTATGAAATGAGAATTGAAATTTAAGGATCAATCTCAAAAAGAGAGTCGGAAGTTAGGGACCAACCTCAAAAGGAGGGAGTCGGAAATTAAGGACCGATTCCAAATCGAGAATTGAATTTTACAAAGAGTTTGGTGTTGAACCCACAGACATGTGTCATGTGAAAGGGTTAACATTGGTGAGGAAGATATTTGAAATTTTGTGAGATTTAGTGCAGATAAGGACAGTCATGCTACCCAAGCAAAGAGTAAGAGACTCCAAAATCGAGAGAATCAACTCAACAAATTTATTTTCTTTTCTTGTTATTTCTATCACGTTTATTTTTCAAAATATATTTTCCAAAATTTAATTTTTGTTGGTTGATTGATTTTTAAAAGAGTGTTTTATTTTAACTTTATCATTAAGTTTTCATTGTTTCGTTCTTTGTTCATTGTAGTTTGGAACCATCGTATGGTTCCGCGGCTTTTATCCATCACACAAAAGAGCAATTGAGCAAACATACAAAATTTTTAGAAAAGATTTCATTAATCTGCTCTAGTAGGTGTTACCGATTGAGTGCAGGCCAGAGCCTTAAAAGGTACAATATGTTGAATGCATCAAAGTACATTTGAAAATGTCTCATGTTGTGTACATATCACAAGCTGAGCATATCTGGTACATATGTCATTATATCTGCTGTGTGGAATTGCAATACAAAAAGGTGTCTCCTAAGTGTCCATCTCTGGGGTGGTGAGCTCTTGATCGAGCTGACCTACTATATCATGCACCAGGACAAGAGTTCCCTTTGCATGTGTTTGGAGGTGCAACCCTCTCATAACTCGTACGGTAGTAGTTCTTCCAACTATGGATCTGGTTGAAATCTATATAGAATTTTGTTGTCATCCATCCTTCGGAAAGTTACAGACACCCTACGACATCGCACCTCTAGAATGCAATGTTTAGCGATGTCTGCTTCATTTCTTTTAAGAACCAACACTGAACCCACTGGTAGAAGAATCACCACGGATCCTCTGAACTCGCTGGGTCCAATGACGTTTATTTCTTTTCTGAATAAAATGTTGCTTTTGCTCATGAAAGAGACCGTGCAAAATGTCTCACAAAATTTTGATGGTCAACATGTGGGGGTATGCAGTGACCTTCATCATATATATCGATAATACAGCTGTTGGGAATACAGTCGGCTAGAAGTATGCTCCATTGGACCATTCTCTTGATCATCCATTTTATCATGGGAGGTAGTGGGTCCACTTCATCGCACCACAAAATCCCCAAGGGATTTCCTTGTCTGTCTTGGTTGAAATTGTAGCAACAACCATATTGTATAGTGATCCTGCCCTTTCCACGCATCCATTTCCGTGGCTCATAATCAGTTCTTTCCATCAAAAGGCCGGCTTGACCTCTGTCACTTAGGTCAAACATGCAGTCGAGAATACTTTTTTTGTCACTTTCAGAGAAGACCCTGGTGTATAGCTCCAAGCCTTCTAGTATGTTGATGAATCTTCCTTAAATTTCTTCAAAGAATTCAACTTCCCTTTTGTTTACTTTACTCATCTTGTGGTATTCTGCCTTGGAGATGATCAGTGGCTGTAGAGGATACTCCCTCATTTCAATATCAGCGGGAATCCAAGCTGGTGTTGTATTTGTTTATAGTGGATCATATGACTCTGTGTCCAACGAGATATACAGCTCCCCCATCGGGTGATCAGCGGTCTGAAATCCATCGTCAGTGGATGTGTTCTCCTCAAAAGTATTGTAGCGCTCTAGGTGGAGGACGTTGCAGTCTAGGCACTCCACAAATTCCCATGTAGCTGGTATACGTGTAGGTATCTCAGCGTTCCATGTTGGGCAACATGTACAAAGAACATCTGAAACTCATGGTATCTCCACCTTTGTAGCAAATCCGAACTCATCGTCTGTTTAGAAGAGGTCTCTCTCATGGATCGTAGAGATTCCCCTCAAGGATAGGGGTGAGCAAGTTTTCCGCCTCCTTCTGGCGTCTTCTTTCTTCACGTAAGAAAGCCCTATGCTTTCGGCGGTTGGCATTTCTGCGCTCGGTGCATCTGGTGGTCTTTCATCATTGGCAGTGACCAGGCCCACGGTTGGTGTAGCTATCATAGACGACAAGCGACTAGTCCCCTCCATCGAGTCTTGTTGTCTATCACATTTTTCCTCTTCAGTGTGGAATTATCTCTGATGCTTAACCTTAGTAGTGATGACAACCCTTCTTTTTACTGACGACAAATCACATCTATCAGAGGACCCTCATATTCCATGTCGACTTGACTGAAGTCCATGTCGAAGTCTATGGTACCACCCTGTGGCGCCCTTTTCTCATTAAGTGCGAGGTTCGAACGATATTTGAAGGCAAAGATTAGCCTCTAACCTGAAATTTTTTTTGGAGACAACAGGGAAAACATTAGTGAGCTGAAATTTAGCAGGAATAAGAACAAAACAAAGTGTTTTTTAAACAAAATTTTAATTTATGTTGGTGAGAAAATTGTTCAATTATGTATGCATTTTGATTAATTTAGTAGAATATTAAATTTAAAAGGTAGAAAGAAGAAACTCAAAGCATGTAATTTCAAAAAGCTTTCATTTTATTGAGGTTAATTTTATTACAAAATTTTTGGACCCGATTACAGACGTTTGGCCAAATAAATAACCCCAGAGTGATCAAAATTTCAAATTTTCAAGTCAAGCAATGTCAAGTTGCGTAGTATGTTTTTAGGTATCGTCCATTGATTGACAGCATGGGTCTTTCACCTCAAAAATCTACTAGCTGGTAGGCTCCTACTGTTTAGAACTTTTCCTTGACAAATGGTCCCTCCCATGTTGGCTCAAAATTTTTAACTATCTTGTGGCGTGCAAGAATAAGCCTTTTGATCATGAGTACGAGATCACTAATTTTGAACGTCCTTGGGCGGACCAATTTATGATGAGCTTGTACCATCTTCGCTTGATAAAACTTCAAATGTTGTTGGCTTCTATTTGTTCTCCTTTAAGACTCTAGTTCTTTGAGTCTGAGTTTTGCACTTTCTTTTTTTGTCAGTTGATTGGCGACGGCGACCCTGAGAGATGGCGTCTGAACTTCTAATGGTAGTACTACCTCGAACCCGTACACGAGCATGTAGGGTGTACACTGAGTGGGAGTCCTGAATGTCGTTTCGTAGGCTCACAAGATTTCTAACATTTTGTTATGACAATATCTTTTGTTTTCATCCAGTATTTTCTTTAAAATATGTACCAATGTCTTGTTGAAGTACTCGACCAAGCCATTTGCCATAGGATAGTAAATTATAGAGTACTTCTAGTCTATCCCGTGCCGTTTGACAAAGTTATTGATTTTGGTGCTTCTGAAAGCTGTCCCGTTGTCGGAGATTATTTTGTGCGGAACCTCGAAACGGTAGACGAGTTGGATCTTGAAGTATTGAAGGACGTGCTACGTTGTAACATCTCATAATGGCATTGCCTCTGCCCATTTCAAAAAGTAATTTGTAGCGGCAAGTATGAATTTGTGTCCTTTGGAAGACGGAGGGTTTATTGGACCTATTATATCCGTGCCCGAACACTCGAATGGTTACGAGGCGACAGTTGGGTGTAGCATACTTGGAGGTTGGTGCAAGACCACCCCATGTACTCGGCACTAGTGACATCTTCTGGCTATATCCGTGCAATTAGACATCATTGATGGACAATAATATCTAAGTTTCTTTACCTTCATTTTCATCTTCAGCCCTGACTGGTGAGCGCCACACAATACGGCGTGTACTTCTTTAACAATACTATGTACTTTTGTTCTGCTTAGGCATCGTAGCCACATATGATCAAATGATCTTCTATAGAAGACATCACCTATTAGAGCAAATGAAATACCCCTTTTTTATGATGTGATGTGCTGCTGACTTGTCCTTCAACAACTTTCCAGTATGCAAATATTCTATTAATGGCTTACTCCAGTCTTCATTGTTATCAATAACTGCAATCATCATTTCTTTTTCTTTTCCAAGCTTGTGTAGATTGTCGAAGTCAACTTGAGACAGAACTTGTCTTCCTTGTACTGTAATATCAACGAAATCCTTCGGGGGACATGCCAACGCCTTAGCAAGTTTTGCTAGAGCGTTAGCATGGGCATTATCTCTCTTAGGAATCTGGTAAAAAGTTACATAAGGAATTTGCTCCAGTAGCTTCATCGTGTATTGATGGTATTCTGCTAACCTTGGTTTCAAAATTTTGTATCGTCTGACAACTTGTTGGATGACGAGTTATGAGTCGCCATAGATGGCAATGTCTTTTATATCCATCGAGATTGCCAACTCTAACCTTGTAATTAAGGCTTCATATTTTGCTTCATTGTTGGTACATGGCTCTGTCAGGTGATAGGAGAACCTCAACATACACTTATCTGGTGTGATAGAAAAAAAAGCATTTCCTACTTTGCCTAATCTTTTGTCTTTTTTGGATGGCAAAGCTCCGTCGAAGTACATATCCCAGTGTTGCGCATTAGAGAAATTCATCTGTAATACATGTTCATTTGGTAACTAGTGAATAAGAGGGGACCCAATTGGAAGTGGCTGTGAAGCTAGGAAGTCTACTAAAATTTGTCCATTGATAGCACGAAGGGGAACAAAAGTTATATTGAATTACAATAAAATCATTGACTATCTTGCTATACGTGCGAAAAGTGTTGGTCGGGTCATCAAATATTGCAACGGATTAACTTTTGAAATCAGTGTAACCTTATGAGAAAGCATGTAATGTCTAAGCTTTTGGGTGGCATAAATCAAAGTTAGATGATGCTTCTTGATAGGAAGATACCTTATCTCCGTCGGTATTAGAAGATGACTCAAGTAGTAGAGTGTGTTTTCCTTGCCCTCGTCATTGATTTGGGAAAAAAGGGCTCCAAAAGAATCATCTAAGGCTGCGGTATAAAGTATTAAAGGTTTCCCTGGGATAGGGGCTGCTAAAATAGGAGGTATCATTAAATATTGTTTAATGTCCCAAAATCCCACAGAAATTTCTCTCCCCAAAAAAATTTGGTGTGCCTTTTAATTAAAGCCGAGAAGGGCTGACACCGACTTGAGAGATTAGAAATAAAATGTCTTAGATATGCCAATTTCCCTTGAAAGGAACGTAGTTGCTCCAAGTTTTAGAAGAAGGAATCTCCAATATAGCCTTAATCTTATTCAGGTCGATCTCAATTCTACGATGACGGACAACGAATCCTAAATATTAACCGGAGGTAACGCCGAAGGTGCATTTTAAGAGATTCATTTTAAGGTCATATCATCATAACCGTTCAAACACGATCCTCAAATCGTACAAATGGTCTATCTTTCGTTTACTTTTGATGACCATATCATCCATGTAGCATTCCACTTAGTTGTGAATGAGATCATAAAAAATCTTCATCATAGCTCATTGGTATGTTGCTCTAGCATTCTTCAACCGAAACGACATCACTGTGTAGCAGAAAATACCAATAGGTGTCCTAAAGGATGTAAGTGTTACATCTACTAGAGCCATCTTGATTTGATTATACCCTGACACCCGTCCATGAAGGAGAAATTTTCATGTGTTGAAGCGATATCCACCATCATTTCTAGTATCGACAATATGAATTTATCTTTTGGACATGCTTTGTTCAAATACTTGAAGTCAACACAAACACGTACTTGTCCATTTTTCTTCTTAACAGGTACAATGTTAGCAAACCATGTGTGGTATTGCTCTTCTTTTACAAAGTTAGCATCTATTAACTTCTTCACCTCGACTATGACTTTTGTTCTATTTTGAGGGGGATTCTTCTGAGGCTTGTTCTACTGTAGTCGTATCTTTGTCCACCCCAAGTTTATGAACTGCAATTTCTGCTGACAGTCCTGACATTTCATCATAACTCCATGCAAAGAAGTCATTGAATGCTATTAATAGTTTAATCAATTTTAAAGATTCTTCATCGTTGAGTAGAGAATTTATAAAGACAGGGCTACTCTTCTGTCCCAAGGTTAGTTTCCTTCAATTCATCAACAGTCGACTTGATTTCTTTTTCCAATTCTGGCGGAGTACCTTCTATTAGCTGATCAATATAGTCTTCCTCTATATCAAGGCAATCCTCTTCCGATTCACTAGTAACAACCATGCAAAATTTTGAATCATTGATTGGTCCGACTGTACCAAATCTGAGACCCTCTTTCGAGTTGGGAGTTCAACTTTTAACTTCCCATAATTTTTCAAAAAGTTGTAATTTTTCTTTTGGCATTTTTTTTCAAATGTCCTTGTTGAATTAACTTTTGAACACAAGACGAAAAGTAACCAAAAGGTAATTCCATTAATTCATTAGAATTCTCATCCAAATTTACGTGATTCTCAAGATTAATAGAAGTAGAAGCACGATAAAGCATGATCAGCTTTAAACCAGTGCTACAGACTTCCTTGACCTGTAAACTCTCAAACTTTTGAGGGAGAATTGGAGTAAGGGTCATGGTGTTCACATAGTAGTTTATCCGACCATACATTGTTTTATATTCACTTTTCTCTGTATCTTCTAAAGTTATGTCATACTAAGGTTTCTTGTATTTTTTCATCATTATTTCATCCTCAGAACTGTCTTCATCACCAATGTAAATGGTCGGCCTAGCCCGTTCAAAAATTAAATTGGTTCTTTCTCGTCCACGTCCCCGACCTCGACCTCGAGTGTGCTAACTAAAAGAACCCCCACCATTTTGTTGTATAAGAGTGGTAGAAGATTGCTGTAGCAGAGTTGAATGGCCTTGCCTTAGTAATTCTTCTGAATCTTCATTTTAATTGGTCACAATTTCACGAGAGAAGATAGTTTTCTTTGGAGGCGCGTAGTAGGCGGTATCTTCATGAATGTCAACTTCATGAACTGAAAATGATTTTAGATCTCCCTTGATTCTTGTCCTTCAATATCGTAATTAATGCATTGGTGTAGAGAGGATGGAACCATGTTGTGTTCATGAATCTATGGTCGACCCAGTAGAGCATTGAAAGAGGTCTCGGTGTTGATGATATGAAATTTAACGTTTATTACTAGTTCTCAAATTTTCATAAATAATGTAATTGATCCAAGGGATCTTTCCCCCTTTTGGTTGAATCCTCTTAGCATCATTTTATCGGCCGTAAGCTCCTTAGCTTTAATATCAAAATATGAAAATGTTCATAAATTCATCAAGTTGAGTGATGCTCCAAAATCTACTAAAACTCTGGACAACACAAATCTGTTGATGTTAAAAGAGATATAGAGCAGATGATTATGGTCGGTGGTGTCGAGCAGCAAATCTTCATCTGTAAAGGTTATCCTAGGGTGTTCTTTCAACTAGCAAACTTTATCTATGGATGTACTGGCCAACTGAGCTAAACAAATCTCTGGGTCAAGCAAAGCTGTAACCAGAGACTCTCTCATCTCCTTTGATAGGATTAGAGCATCATAGATGCTTAGTTTGGTTGGCAACTTCCTAAGATGAGACTCTCTTGGTTAGGTTGTTCTTCCACTAGTGATGGTGGAGGTAGCTCTTCTCAAGTTACTATTTGTTTTTCTTTATCCACTGGAGTTATTCTTGGGGGTAACACTCTCTCGCTCCTTAAGTTCACTTCTATAATTTCTTCTTCTTGAGATACCGATGTTGAATCTTCTGGTGTTTCTTCTTTGTCGAGGAGATCTAAGTTGATGGCGAGTGATGCGCCGTGGCGCTCGAGCATTGGTTCTTCACTCCCAGTGTTGTCCTGGGAGGTATTTTCAATGTCTTCTTCAATCTTGTCAATGAGTTTGTCAGACTCAAGTATGATTTGAGGATCATTTTGGGAATTAAGATTGAGGCTAGATTGGTCAAAATCAGTTACATAATCACCAGAAATAGTTAAAACGTAGCCAAAATCATAATCATTATAGGGGCAAAAAGATAATCATACAAGGTCAGGGGTTCGATGATTTTCTTCCCTGAATCAGAGATAACTAATCTAGCAGAGGTAGCCTCTATCCTATCCTCCATGCTATCAGTATTCGTGGTGGTGTTCTTCTTCTTCATCTTTCACAATGACAGATCTTTTAGCAAAATCTTCATCTCGGGTTTGGCAGGCTGAAGACTCTGAATGGGACTTTATTTTGATGCATACAGAATCTGAATCAGTATTGTCTTGGACAATTTGCTCCAAACTGTACTCCATCCATCTTTTCTAGTATATGGGTCAATCAGAGAGATTGGATCGGCCGAAATCATACTTATGGAACCTTTTTCAGGTTCTTTTAAATATTCTTTCGGGATCGTCATATTCCTTTCCATGAGATTTTTCTTGAGCCAATCCTTGAAGATAAAGTATTCTTCTATATTGTGTTCAAGAAATCTGTGATATGGACAATAATTTGACTGATCCTTCTTATCAACCTCTTTGTGTTTTTTTGGATCTGGTAATCTAAAATCAGGTTCCTTCATCAAACTTGTGAACATCTTGGATATGGCTTCATCCTTGAAGGAATATACCACTTTCTGTCATTCTGCCAAAGATATTAATTTATTCTCTACTTGGTGTGATCCTCCCTGAGGCAGTCGCTTGCTAGATTGGCAGTATTGTTGTGTCTGTTTTTGAGCATGTTGTGATGATGATTGACGAGGATTTTCTGCATGTATCATCATTGGTTGCTTTTCTTTATCGACAATTACCACTGTTCCTGATTTCTTTTCAAATACTCTGGTTGACTTGGATTTCTCATGAGAATCCATATATTTGATTTCTTCTTGATGACTGTTGGCTTTGCTGAGTAGCTTCTCGAAGGATTTGATGGTGAGTCCCTTGAGCATGAAAGTTGTTGGCCCATGAATGCTCTTAAGTAAGATCTCAATCATGTGATGTTCATGTAGCTGAGGTTCACTTTTTATGCTAAGGTTTCTCCACCTCAAAATATAATTCACTAAAGTTTCATTAGGTTTTTGCGTTTTCATTATAAGATCTCTAATAGAGATGTGATGTTGCACTCCGACAACTCTTTTCACGAATGATGTTCTAGCTTGGCGAATGTCGTAATTGATCCATTAGGTAATTCTGCATACCAATCAAAAGCAATTCCTGACATGCTACTGACGAACTGACGAAAAAGTAAGGCTTCATTACCTCCAATATTACCACAACTGGCTCATAAATGTGATATATGTTGCTTGAGATTTCTAGTTTCGTGGAATATCTTAAAGTTTGGCAACACAAAACCCTTATTGTAGGGTACGACATCAAACTCCTCTGAGTAAGGTCTACCCTTTAAAACCAATGCACCACCCTTAGATTGGGTTAAGGCCTCCCGAACTTGTCTGACCATTCACTTAAATTTCTTTTCTGGTAAGGTGCTTGATGGAGAATCCTTTTTTGGCTGCTCGTCCCTATTTGCTAAGGAAACTTCTCTCCTTTCATCTGTGATATTTATAAGCTCTAGTTGATTCACTTCTGGGAGGCTAACTGTAAGGGTTGAGATTGTCCTTGAATAGTGGCCATGGCTGTCATGGCTATGGCCATCGCTTCCATCCTTTTCTCTAGTTGGCTGACTTGCTCATCCCTTAAGAAGATAGCCCTATGCAGTTTATCTACAACATTCTCTTCGACGAGAGCTTGAGCGTCGCACGTAGATGCAGCGGCTCTGGTTTCTATGACATGGATATCCTTGAAATCCTTTTCGAGGTGCTCGTTAAACTCAAAATCTTCATCATCATTAATGGAAACTCCATGTTCTCAGGCCAGCTCGGAAATTTCAATTCGGAGCTTTTCGACCTTTTCTTCAATTATTGATTCTTAGATTGTCTTAAGGTCTGGAGGACCCTGCTGGACCTCCTCCACTTGCTCGTCCATCTTGCTAGCAATTGTTGCAAAAATGTCATATACGTCGGACCCTGGCTTCATCCATGATCTTGCCATGCGGGCTTACTGGACTGTATCAGTACAATGACCTTAGGTATCCATACCTTTTTCTTTGAAGGTGATGTCTTGAGATGGAGTGTCTTGGTAGGAACATCGGTATGTCAAGGAAACATATGCTCCCCATGGTCCAAACCAGATACAGTACTTGACAATCTCTTCATCTTTTTCTTAGGGACTTTAAGAACATCCTTGAGGTGGGTGATTGGTACAATTCCTGGACCCAAACTTGACTTGAATGTTCGACGGCCCGCGTGTCTAGTAACGGTGGAATTGGTAGTAACTATGGCGGTATCAAATCTGCTTCCCAAACAGAACCAAACAGAAATACGAGTAGGCAAAGCTTCAATTGATTTCTGAGATTGTCTGACAGTTCTGACTTCCCTTATAATTTCTTTCTTCTTGCGAGGGGATACTGCACACCCCACTCATTTGAGTAACTCACCAACTGAACAACCATCTTTAGCAGCTAGACTCTGAAAAACTGAATTGACTCGGGTGATAGGATCAAGCTTCTTTCTCTCCCCACCATTTTCATGAAGTGATGACAAAGTATCAGCGATCTTCTGGATACTCTCGTACCCGTTGGTATCCATTAAGGGATGGAAGCTACTCCCTTGCAGAAGTGGATAGGTCTTCAGTAATCCTCACTCATCATGGTGAGGATCTTCATCAACAGGTACTTTCTCAAAAATATGGGCTTTAGTAGCCCTCTGAACCTTCTTGTTACAGTTTCTCCTTTCAGTTTGGGTTAACGGTGTAGCCCTCAAACTCGATCTAATTTTAAATACTGACGGTGAGATGACCAATCTTTCAGACAGGTCTTCAAAGTTCATAACTTATTTTCCCTTAGCAGCAGCGGGAACGAGAAGCTTGGTAGGTGCTGTGGTGGCAGTAGTCTTGACTTTCTTGTAAGAAGGAAAGTCTTGAGGGCAGTTCATGTTAAACTCGGCAGATAGTTCTTGAACCTCTGGAGCGGCGACTATCATTATGACGAATGAGGCTTTCCCAAGAACGACCTCGAGATCTTCAAATCCTGCTCCAAACTTGATAGTGGGAGCAACATTGCGGGCATCACGGCTCGTCGGTAGGTTGCAGGAAAAAGTGAGCATTAGTGACACCATTGTAGCAGCTTCAAAAGAGAAAGCTCTAGGGTTAGCTATTTGGCTAATACCTCGCAATCCTAGTGCAAGCACTACAAATTAACAGAGGTCAATCTGTAGACCGGGTAAGTACATATTTAATTTGTGGAGGTTTTAAAATTTTAGTAAAAATAATTTGAAAGTAGAAAGATTTAATTAATATAAGGACAAATAAAGGTTGCACGTAGCACGCCACAATTTAATTTAATCTGCAAGACAACAAATCAAACCTGAAAGTGAAATAGGTGAAGTTCAGGACCCAGTGCGGGACCAACTAAACAACGCACAGTGCCCAGGTAGAATTAGTCCACCAACACACCAATTGGGGTCCGACCCCAAATGAAGATTAAAATGTCCTTAATGGCCTTCTAAACCTCCCTGTTTGAAGGTGATTGAACAGGCGGTCCTGAAGTCTAAAGGGTTTAACGAACTTCCCCAAGAAAGAAATGGGAGAAGCATGTCAACGAAAGAAGGGTAATTTCGTCCAAGTGGGATATTGACACATTACCGATATATGAATATAATATTTCATGATTTAAATAGAAAGAAAAGCTATTCCCCATTGGAGTCTCCAGGAGCTGTCGACATTATTTTGGTTAAAGAGTTGTCCGTTGGAAGCCGTCGGCCATCGAAATTGAAATTTCGTCGCTCGCTTCGGATAGGCGTTTAATATATATATANTATAGATATAAACTCAAATCCATCAAAATCCATTCAAATTAACCATCAAATCAACTTCAAAACAACTTTCACCCCAAATCCATCAAAATCCATTCAAATTAACCATCAAATCAACTTCAAAACAACTTTCATCCTCCAAATCCATCAAAATCCATTCAAATTAACCATCAAATCAATTTCAAAACAACTTTCATCCTCTCAAATCCATCAAAATCCATTTAAATTAACCATCAAATCAACTTCAAAACAACTTTCATCCTTTACTGAAAGTTGTTCATAATGATATTTTACACCGAACACAACAATCAATTTGAGCTTATCCCAAAGCTAGCTCAAGTTTGACCCAAGTTTAGCCCTACATGCTTAANCTTCTCTCTCGATGGAAAGGCACGAGATCAATTGCTCTCATCTTTTTTTAATACGAAGAGTGGAATAAAATAAGTATTATTTTTTTTCCCAAAAGTCTTTGAAGGTCTTGATATTTGTTCTTTAGATAATATTAAGTTGAGGTATAAAACAAAACTTATTTAGAGGCATCCCAATTCTTAACTTTTTCTTAGCCAAGTGAAATATGGATAATTATGATACAATTTGGAGTAATATTATACCTAAAATTTCTACTTCTTGAAAAAATTTTATCAAAGTGATTTTTAAGAATATAAGATATCTTATTTTTCAAGTTAATGTTAAGAACAATCTTTTTCTTTTCTTTAATCCTTGGATTAAAGCATCTTCTTTATTTGAGCTAAATGGTACTTCAATTGTTGATTGGTTTTGTTTAATAAATTTATCAAAATTAAAAAAATTTTCATTGATAGTTGTTGATTTTTTCTTTGCGAATGAAATATTTACACTTATTGTTTACTTCTTATTCACAGCATTCATATTATTAATGATTGTGTTAGTTGTATTTAGAAAGGAAAATATTATTATAGCAATAAAATGTTTATCCTCTTTTTATGAAACTTTATCTATTAGTGATTTAAACAGATTGTTGGATATAAAAACTATTTTATCAATTTGGTTATGTCTTATTGGAGAATTTTTAATACTTGTCTTAAAACTAA